>JALPQI010002265.1:0-97925 GCA_025490895.1 Thaumatotibia leucotreta
TCATAATCTAATTACAAATGTCAATTTAAAAAGTAATAAATCATTACAAGGTGTCAAAAACATCGTTATTCTACAACAAGTCGGGTTGTTTCAACCCTCCTAATACCGAGATAAGTTGAAACAGGTACCTGGGTAAGTTGACACATAAATAGAAATTAAAGTTTAAAGATAAATATAACGATAGTTTTGGCAATAATCGTATTTATTTGACTAAAACACTTTACTAAAATAAATTGGAAGTCAAATTATAGAAATATAATAACAAAAATATGTTTTTTTATAAGAATAATAAGGCACCTTCATTGTACGACTGTGAGTACACATTTGGTTACCTACATTATAATATTTATAATAATTCAGGTCCTACATACTTAAATAAGATTTAGTTTTTTGCACACAAAGTTATCCATAATCACATCAACGTTAAGACACTTCATGAGATTAATTAAACATTAAACTTACGTCTTCTCTTTTCATGAAAGAACAAAAATCTAACTCAAATAATCCAACTTAACTTCTTATGGTTTATGGTAATTGATAGTTTTATCAACAAAAAAACACAGAACTTTAATATATCTAACTAGGTACAACAAAATTCGACGTAATAAAAAATAGATTTAATAAATAAATAAATATCTTGGGACATCTTACACATCTCGACCTAGTCCCACGGTAAGCACAATTAAGGCTTGCGTTGTGGGTACCAAGCGACTATAAATATAATAGATAGATACATTAAAGATACTTAAATACATACACAGCCATGACCAAGGAACAAATATTTGTGATAAATAAATACACAAATAATGCCCTCGCCGGGATTCAAACCCGGAACCTCCGGATTCGTAGGCAGGGTCACTACCAACTAGGCTACGGAGGCTGACAAATTAATAGTTTGATATATGTAGTCCAGATCACTATTATGTGCATTTGCATGTGCATGTGCCCAGCCCTTGCAATCCAAAAACTATTTTTTATATATTTTTTGGTCTACTGTTTTTATATGGCTCTAAGCAACACAGACACAAACAATCGTTATCATTTTAATTCCCACTATTGCATTCCTCTTTATGTTTTTACAGTCGTTTTATTATGCTTGATAGATTTATTTTTCTCGATTGTCTTTGTCTTTGTCAAAGTCAAATAATTCTTTATTCAAATTGGAATAGCAACAAACTCTTTTGAATCGTCTAAGTATTAAAACTACTTCCAGTTCTAACCCTACACCGCTAACCCGAGAAAAAAAGGTAAGAAACTTGGCGGAACTTATTTTTTCAAACAATCATGATACATCTTACAACTAACATGCATTAAAAAACATAAAATTGATTTTAAATAAATTGAAATATGATAATAATAACAAAAGATGTAAAGTCTCTTAAAAAGTCAAAGCATTTATATGTAATAATTTATAGAGAAGTAAGTTGTTTGCTTTGGTTAATCTAATAATGGTTCCTTGACGTGTCTTAGTGTCCTGTTCGCTTCTATTGCTTTAGGCACTCTGAATCTGAAATAACAAATAAATATTTAGTCTATAAGCTTAGCGATTATTACTTACAAGCGGTTCTCGTTTGAAAATAACATGTTTGAATATAAACATGTACTTAAATAGACGTTACAAATGATGTATATAAAGGGCATAATTCTTAGCATAACACGCAAATAAACGGCATTTAAAAAATGGGTAAAAACATACTTTTCGCACAATTTTGAACACAGACGCTATAACTCCGCAACCGCTCGGCCGGCGGCCATGGCGTGTACTGAAGAGTAGGTGGGAGGGAGAAAAGGGATAGAACTGCGCTATTGCCATATTTCTAATGCCTATAGTTCCTGAGATTTTGTCGTTGTGTCAACTCTCCTAGGTCTCCCCTACAGTCACCGTCAATAGTATCTTATACCACGAAGGCCGCACACATTATGGGACTTATGTCGCTCTATTTAAGGTTGTGTCAAGTATTTTAGGGCATTTCTTTGAGAGTTTCAACCGCCGTGACTTCGATGGCAATACATAAGAGGCACGGCGATATTTGTAGCTACTCGCTCAGCTAGTATAGTTACTAGCACAGCAGTGAACTACAAATGTAGCCGTGTCTCTTTCGTTTGCACGGGAGCAATTATTTTTTGTTCGTTTTATAGCCGAGCTATCAATAGCTAACTCACTTTTGACGGGACCAGTGTCTTAGGTGCCTAGTGCAGTAGAGGATAAATAACAGATCACAGAGAAAGTGTTAGCGTTTTGTGCTTAATGTGAGTTCGGTGTTGTGTGTTTTGAAACTTTTTTTGGGCGTGCAATAATCTCCGTAGACCGTGTAGTGGTCACGACTTGCGTTGAACAATGAATGCCGGTTTTTTTGTCTCTATTATGCTACCGTAAAACAACAATTTTTATTCAATACGACAACGTGTTAGAACTCCAACAGAACTATGGTCCTCAAGTTCAACTCCAAATGAAGCAATATTCTTGTGTTTTGTTTTTCTGAGTTTCTTCTAGATTTCATGACGACATTTTCCCCTAGAAGTCTTAGAACTGCATCAATTATGAAAGTCGCTACGAACCTCATATTGTTGTCACTATGAGACAAAGTACGAAATGGTACATAAATCGATTTCCCAGCCAGTATGGTAGTAGTAATAGTACCTAATGCTCAACGTTTTAATTTTAGGACAGCGATATTTACTCTTCAACTTTTTCAAATAATAAAGACTTTATTCTAGGTCACAAAATTAAAAACAAATTATCCTATTTTTGTAACATCAATTGTTATTCCATTTGAAATAAATAGTTAAGTCATAGGTACAGTCAGGTTCAAAATTGCATGAACAGTTTATGAATTAATTCATTCATAAATCGTCCATGCAATTCAGTACGCCACTGTACAGTCGGTATCGGTTATATCGGAGCGGCTACAGTGCCAATAACATCTAAACATTCAGTTTGCCTTACCACGCATGAACAATAGAGGCCTGGATGCTTAGCCAAGTTGCCAATCGCTAACGCTTAGTAGCGTATCATAGGTTTCCCTCTCTGTCACTCTTTCATATTAGTGCGACAAAGACAGTTAGCTGCCTTGCGTTTACGATTGACTAAGCTTTAGCGATTGGCAACTTGTCTAAGCACCCTGCTCAGATATTTGTGAGCATCCTGGCCATTCCAATCGCGACTGCACTAAAAAGATCTAAATCGTCATATTCTACTACAATAACAATATTAAATATAGGTACATAAATTATGTGTTTATACTTACTGTATGTGTAATATGTGTATACTCGTATGCCATTGAGCATGTAAGATCTGATTTAGTCATACTACAACAATGACCACGCTTGCAAATGCATTCTTCATTCAGGAATTTAATTTCTAACTGTTTTACTGTGTGACTAATATTTGAGTAATTTTCATTCTAAACTGTAGGTAATGCCAATAACTATACTTTTTCTTACGGTAACTTTTCAGTTTTTTAACTTGTGAATGAAGATTTTTATTTTATTTATCAGTTATCAGTATCACCACTGTAATTTTTGTATGTTAGGAATATAGTAATTCTTTACTAGTTGATTTTTAACCACATATTGTAACGCATTTAAAACATACTTACTAAAAATATATCTAGACGAAAACAATTTTTTGTGTAAAAATGACACACAGAGTATACAAAGATAGCACACGTAAAGTTGAGAAGAACGTGCGATAAGTTTGATAAAATGTTATGTTACCTGCTCGAACTATATCTTTTTTGTGATTAAGTATAGTTTACATTGTACTCACTATTTACTTGTCATTCAACATCGTATAGTATGACAATTCTTTAATGGAAACGTAAATTATTTAAATCGTGCGTAACTAAGCTAAACAAAAACAATGAGTTTGTACCTATGTTTTTGAAGTACTTAGATATTTAAGTTAACAGCAAAAGTATATTAAAATATTATCGAACCGGGTTACTCACGTAGTCACGTATTTAAGTCGATGATTGTCTATGTTTTAATATGTTTGAGTCTCACGTTAGTTATCAATTCTAAAGTACCTAACTGAAAAGTTGTAGAGCATTACCTACCAATCTACCACTATATTTACTACAATTAATAATTGTATTATGTGGTCAAATATAAGTAGAGTTGTCATTTCAACAGAAGATAATAAGTAACTTTAATAGAATGCTATCACATTTGCGACTCGCCGACATCCGTTGACGAGATAAATTAAATTCGCAACAAGTACTCCTCTCTCATCATATGTATACAATTGAACAGATATGCCCAAGGTATAACGATCAAAATCGAGGGGCCGCACATAGTGTGCCACTAAGAGGGATAGACATAGTCACTTACTACTAAGAAGATACTTGTGTGTGTGGCACTTAGACTAAGCATCTAACACACACACACACACAAAATAGTGGCACAGTGATAAGGACGGACGATTATCGTTCCTTTTCACTTCCACTAGTAAAAAGTTTCATAAGACCATCCCTTTCGTTCTTGCTATTATTATTACCACAATGTCGTAACAGATGTGCTTACCATAGAAAAAATCAACTGCGAAAGACTCTGGTCGTCACGGGATTCGAACCCGCTTCCTCTGGATTGCCGGTCCAACGTGCTTCCAATTACACCAAACTACCTTCCGTCGATCACAGCGAATTTAGGCAATGGTATTGTGAAGCTAATCACTAGCGACATCTGTACGTAGTGTTTCGAAGTTACTACAACCTTAAGCCACTCAAAGACGTGTGTCTACCACAATCGTCCGCAAACTCGACAACTCTCCGTTGCGTTGAATTTGCTATAGAGGGCGCTGTAATCAATTCATGATTAGGAAACATCAATTTGTTTTATAATTAAACAAATTGATGTTGGTGTTACTTTTTTACAATGCGGATAATCCCACAATGTCGTAACAGATGTGCTTACCATAGAAAAAATCAACTGCGAAAGACTCTGGTCGTCACGGGATTCGAACCCGCTTCCTCTGGATTGCCGGTCCAACGTGCTTCCAATTACACCAAACTACCTTCCGTCGATCACAGCGAATTTAGTCAATGGTATTGTGAAGCTAATCACTAGCGACATCTGTACGTAGTGTTTCGAAGTTACTACAACCTTAAGCCACTCAAAGACGTGTGTCTACCACAATCGTCCGCAAACTCGACAACTCTCCGTTGCGTTGAATTTGCTATAGAGGGCGCTGTAATCAATTCATGATTAGGAAACATCAATTTGTTTTATAATTAAACAAATTGATGTTGGTGTTACTTTTTTACAATGCGGATAATCCCACAATGTCGTAACAGATGTGCTTACCATAGAAAAAATCAACTGCGAAAGACTCTGGTCGTCACGGGATTCGAACCCGCTTCCTCTGGATTGCCGGTCCAACGTGCTTCCAATTACACCAAACTACCTTCCGTCGATCACAGCGAATTTAGTCAATGGTATTGTGAAGCTAATCACTAGCGACATCTGTACGTAGTGTTTCGAAGTTACTACAACCTTAAGCCACTCAAAGACGTGTGTCTACCACAATCGTCCGCAAACTCGACAACTCTCCGTTGCGTTGAATTTGCTATAGAGGGCGCTGTAATCAATTCATGATTAGGAAACATCCATATTATTATCACGTTGTCAAATCCATATCCATATTCTAAATCCATGATCAAAATTGTTTACTTATTTTTTGAACCAACCGTCCCAACATCACAGCCAGCTCAAGGAATTTAATTCATAGTTTATTGCTGTTCGACTCATACACATACTCAACACATGAGTGTAAGCAGGACAATCGAAGATCTGAATGTTTTCATGACAACTTTATGATATTAAGTACTATGTTCCATTCCATTCCAGGACGCAGTCAACTTAGTCCATCAAAATACTTACTCAGGCAATTTGATCAACAGTTTTGAATATTGACAGCGAAATTTATTTAGCTAGCTTTTTTAACGGTCTTTGACGGTCTGCTAGCAAATGAAATTTTTAAACTTTTCTCATTTTTACAGATTTTCCACAATTTTCACCCGAGGAAGGAATCTTCGAATTAAGGTGCATGGTGCATTCAGACCAAACGAGCATCCGCTATTCTAACCCCCTACTCTACGAAATTCGAACGTTACACAAAACGTGATTGGTTGATTTCGTAGAATGGGGGATAGAATAGCGAATGCTCGTTTGGTCTGAGATAACGCTAGGTAGAAGTAGAAGTAGTAGATTGAAGCTTTCTTGGTACCACAGCAATTGTAGCAAGGGATGTTTACGATAATAGCTCAGCGTTCTTTTATTCGTTATTGCGTAGCCTAATAAACCTGTAATAACATATGCGTAGTCAGAGATCGTACATTATTGGTTCAACTTAGTTTGAATTGAACCATCCTTAATAATATTTGAATATTTTTAAACCTTATTGCAACGCTATAAGATATAGCTATGTTAAGCAATGTAAAACCAATATAAGTATAACCTTAAAATCAGTCACAAGTATCTGTATTATAGGCCAAGTAATATTGGTATTTTCAGTAATGGGAATTTAGCACTGGCCTCATGTCGTGTTTGCAGCCTTGCCCATCTTTATGATATGCATCATTTATGCTAATTCCATAGTTGCTAACGGCTCGAAGACGAAGAAGGACATTCTTCTCACTAATTGCATAACTGTAACAGTTTTTGACACTTGCAAGTTAGTTGTAATTAACATTATTTTTAAGTATTTAACGGTAATAGGAAAGAACTGGCTACTAATTTTACTGTTTGCAAATATTTAAATGACGCTGAAGATAATATTGATGAACTCTATGAGACAAATATTAATTGGATTATTTAGGTTACACACCATTTAATGAAATAGCTGGGTATTCGTTCTCATTTAGATTTGTAAGTGGTCACAGAAAGTTAACGTTACCTAAACTTAATTTTCTACATTTTTATATATGAATAGAGAGCACGTCGTAGGGGCTACTTCACAAATAAGAATTAAAATTATGGACTTCTCGGAAACACTTGACTTTGGAACATGATCGTAACACATCTGTCAAACTAAATAAGAAATACTCGGCTAACTAAATGAATTTAAACTTTGCAATTTACCATGATAATTATAGAATTCTAAGGGCCTGTTTCACATTCTTTGGTTAACGCTATCTGCCGGTTAAAAATATAATGGTCCCTTTCATCTTCCAAGTGAAAGAAAGAGATAGTGATATTTTTTAATTGACAGATAGCGTTAACCAGAGATGGTGCAACAGGCCGTAAACAAATTAAGTATAAAATAAGTATTTTAACAAGTACTTTTATTAAGGTGCATTTAGACCAAACGAGCATTCGCTCATTCTATCCCTCACTACGAAATCAACGAATTTCGACGAATAACGTTTTGTGTAAAGAACGCATTTCGTAGAGTGGGGGATAGAATGAGCAAATGCTCTTTTAGTCTAAATGCACCTTTATTAACAACTAGCCCGATTTTTATATCGTCTTTGTACATATTTTACAGACAAACGGGTCTTAATCGCGTAAACTTACGTTTAATTATATCCTGACGTTTCGGGCATGACGTTACACCCGTGGTCGTCTTTGTACAATTACAACTACAGTGATACGATGTTGTTATTGTTTTTAACATATTTTTACTCTAAATCCCCACCTTTAACTACGTCCTAATACACATTTCCTCATCTTCATTGGTGACCATATGGTCACTAGTTACTAAGTCACGAAAACGAATTAAAACACGTCGAATTTGGCCCTGCTTAACCTTGCACAAAGGCGAGCGAAACAGAAAGAGAAAGCGTATGAAATCGGACGCCATTATTAAATGTTTGCTACGATATGAGCCGCACGAAAATAATTATGTCAGTGTCAAAATGTAAGTCGCAACAACTAGAGCTAATACAAAATCCGTGTTTATTTACACGAAATGGTTTACATTGTTAGCAGAGCTATTATGAAACCTAGGGTTGTTAGATATGCTTAAAATGAAGGATTATGTCCCAAGATATTTTTATTTATTTATTAAATTGTAAAGAGTTCAGATTTATTTCAATGGTATTTTAATAACCCATTATTAACTATTTACATTAGAAAATACCTACTAAAATAAATGGATAGATGAACGAATACCTACATAAAGCGACTGACTGCGCTTTGTGATATACATTGGAAGGTCCAGCTGTGAACTGAAACGGGGTGATGACGATGAGACCATAATGCCAAACAATAATGGAATATCCTCTCACCAGCATCAATGAAAATTATTTATTTAACATACTACATGGAACTTAAACACTTAGTTGAGAATAGACTTCCTATTAATTGTAACAAACCTACACTTCTGATATTTTTTAATCAAATCCTGAAATTTGGTAACCCTATGAAACTATGCTAGTGTGACCCAAAACTGCCGAGGAGAATTTCGTCCACGTCAAAAGGAGTAACATAACAGTGTGTCACTTTCTCCGTGGCACGTCTATTTCAGGGTGGCATATTTTTTTAATTATATCAACACAGGTTGCCGACGCCTGGTGAAATACATTGTTAGCGCCGTGACGTCACGCTACTATGAAATGTAATTGTTTTCGTAATGAACGTAATCAAGAATAAAAATAGTTCTTGGAATCATTCACGCAAAAATTTGATTATATCTGATTTATCTCAACAGTAGGACGAATTACGTAGAAATTTGTTGATGCTATCACAAGAAAATATGCAATTTTTGGGATAATAGGAAAGTTCCTACGTTTTTCTCCAGTATTTAAATTACTTATCTCTATTTTTTTTTTATGAAAAGCATATCAAAAGTTGAGAAAATAATCTGTCAATTTAAATTAGTAGAGATTTTTAATACACGAGTAGCAAGTACATTTTACGCTGATCTATCTATACAAAGTTGAAATAATTTTACGCTTTAAACTGTTGTGCGTGCTGAAATTAAACTCTTTAGGATTAACTTAAAGCTTAAATATAAATTCAAAAGCTTTGTCACAGTAATGGAACGCTGCATTTCAATTAAGAAGTTTTTAAGACTAAATATTGACGATTGTCGTTGTTTGTGAGTGTTCTCTTTAACACTTTATTAACTCTATGATACGAATTTAAGGTCAGATTGGGTAAGCAAATGAAAAGCGTAAGGACTGAAACATTCCATATAAAGAGTGTCAACATAATGAACCATAAATATTGCGAAAAATTTCAACATAGGTACCTTATTTTCAATTGGCTATGTAAAGTTTTCTGGAGGTATGAATATTGTATTTTTCCCTGATAGCCATCGTGTTAAGGTTTAAGAAAATGCGGTTCTTTTATTTTTGTGTCCTATAATTTGTTAACAATCCAATACAATGAGATGCCAGAAAACTATCGTATAAAATTTTGGGTTATAGAAACGAAAGCCAGCGCGCAACCTTACCCTAATACTTTTTCTTTGTTCATAGTATGATATTTACGTTTTTATAGCACTTTAAAACACGTATTTGTTATTTCTCAATACTACATCATCATCATCACCATCATCATCATCATCATCATCATCATCATCATCATCATCATCATCATCATCAGCCTATGATAGTCCATTGCTGGACGTAGGCCTCTCCTATTAACTATGCGTATAAACGCATTAGGAGGTAAATGCCCACAATCGCCACGCTTTGCAAGCGGATTGGCGATCGCAGAAATGTGTCCACTATGATGACGCTGCTGCCCATCAATATTTATCAAATAGTGGTCAGTGACACTTCATCCCTTAGTCGACTCTTACTTAAATACACAGAAAATTAATTATGCTGCACAAAGTAAACAAACCCTAATTTAGCAGGTCAACCATTATAAAAGTCCACGCGGCCGCCCCTGAAAACCGCCGCAATGTCGATTTCACGCCCAGCTGGACTACAAAGAGTTTCCTCTCGATTGACTCGCTGATCGATTATGTAGCCATGTTTACGGGTACACTTAGCTTCATATATGACTATGGTTACACCCAAATAATCTGAACATTACAGCTACGCAGCATTTGGCCTCTTTTTGAGCATAGCATAATTTTAACTCCGATTATTATGTATCAATTCAATCAAATTAAATTCAATAACTTTAATCCTTTAACGGGCAAGACTCGAAAAAATCGTCAACGCCATTATACAGTACGAAAAATTCTGTACAGTCAAAGACAAAATAAGGTGTAGGTACACAAACATGTTCAAAAATATGTCCCAGTGCACTCTAATTCTGTGTAATAAGAACGTCATAACATATTTATGAGCGGATTCTTTCGATACTTATTTTTGCACTTGACTGTACAAAAAAAAGATAGTGCCACCCTATAGGTCGTTTTTGAGACCGGTGCCCTATAAAGGATTAATGCTATAAAACACATATTTAAATAAATATCTACCTATACATAACACCGCAAAATGTATTGACATTGAATGACAGAAAAAACAAGTCATTATAAATTAGACTACTATAGTAAATATAATATTTTCATTTCAATCAGATTTTAAAAATGCATATAACAGTTACCTACGAGTGTATGTATAAGAGACCAGGCTCATCCATTATCATTTCAGCCATCTATCGCCCACTGCTGAGCATATGCCTCTATTCTAGTACGAGTACGTCACTCATTCCGGTCCTGAGCCAATCTAACCCAAAACCCACAATCTTGCGGATGTCGTCTACCCAACGAGCTACCGGACGCCCAAGGGCTCTGTCATCCGAAATAGGCCACCCAATCTGTTAGGACTTTAATCCACCTGCCGATGCTGTCACTCTTCCTGGCAACATGTCCAGCCCAGTCCCATTTGAGTTTAGCAACGGTATCTCCTACGTCTCCCACCTAGGTTCGACTTCGGATTTCGACGTTTCGAACTCGGTAGGTATTGTAGTTTGATGCAGAGCATCGCTCGTTTCAAACATCCTACCTTACTTCGTCATCGTACCTTAATCAGACTGGGCAAAAACCGACATAAATATGTACCGCCACATGAGTTTTTAAACGGTTTTTATTAACTTCACCGCGTATCAACTGTCGTCGATGCTTCAAATCTTGTGATCGATTATTCGACCACTTCTACTGCACCAAAATTTATCACATTTGGAACTCGTGTCAAGTCCCCGTGACAATGCAATATTATAATATTTGTATCCTTGTACCCTCAAAGCCTGATGCTGCAGACGTACTGCTTACCTTAACCGAGAGTGTTAGACACGTGAAAATGAAAGTATAGCATGTTTGGCATAATCAAATACTAACAGCCTGATCTTGACTTCCAACTCCTCACTCCTGATGCTGCAGTACTGCCCACAATAACGATTATCGATTTCTTGACTTTAAAGAAGTTCTTTAGATATTAAGTAGAAACATGCGAATTTAATACTAACGTCCAACTCCTCAGATCTGATACTCCAGTGTTACTGCCTGCCACAACCGCTAGGTTTAGCGATCTGTAGATTTTGAAGTACTGCTTTAGACATTTAGTAGAAACGTACGGATTTCATTCTCATAATCATCATCATATCAGCCAAAAGACGTTCACTGGTGAATATAGGCCTCTCCCAAAGATTGCCACAAGGACCGGCCCTGTGCCACCCGCATCCAGTGACCTTAACCAGGTCATGAGTCCATCTTGTGGGGGGGCTACCCACGCTGCGCCTTCCGGTACGTGACCACCACTCGAAAAACTTACCGCCCCAACGGCCATCGGTTCCACGCGCGACGAGCCCCGCCCACTGCCACTTCAGTTTAGCGATTCGAAGAGCTATATCGTTTATTTTGGTTCTGATGCGGGTGACATTGAGCATTCTTATAAGGCCCATTGTAAGCGAGCACAGTTTAGTGCCGTAGGTCATCACTGGCAACATACACTGATCAAAGACTTTCGTCTTCAAACCCTGCGGAATATTGGACGAAAAGATACAAACGGATTTAATACTGACTTCCAACTCCTCAAACCTGATGCTGCTGAGACACGTGTCACTGTCAGCCATGTCAGGCCTGCGGCCCTCCGGCTGATAGACTGACGGCGTGAGTGGATCACGTAGCGTAGGGCGACCCGTCGGGCCTGCGGCCCTCCAACTGATTCAGTGACAGTGTGAGTGGAGCGCGAAGCGTAGGGCGACCCGTCGGGCCTGCGGCCCTCCAGCTGATAGAGTGACAGCGTGAGTGGATCGCGAAGCGTAGTGTGACCAGTCGGGCCTGCGGCCCTCCAGCTGATAGAGTGACAGCGTGAGTGGGCCGCGTAGGGCGAGCCGTTGGGCCTGCGGCCCTCCAGCTGATAGAGTGACAGCGTGAGTGGATCGCGTAGGGTGAGCTGTCGGGCCTGCGGCCCTTCAGCTGATAGAGTGACAGCGTGAGTGGACCGCGTAGGGCGAGCCGTCGGGCCTGCGGCCCTCCAGCTGATAGTGTGACAGCGTGAGTGGATCGCGTAGCGTAGGGCGACCCGTCGGACCTTCGGCCCTCCAGCTGATAGACTGACAGCGTGAGTGGATCGCGTAGGGCGAGCCGTCGGGCCTTCGGCCCTCCAGCTGATAGAGTGACATCAGCGTGAGTGGACTGCGTAGGGCGAGCCGTCGAGCCGGCGACCCTCTGGCCGATAAACTGACAGCGTGACTGGATCGCGTAGCGTACGGCGATCCGTCGGGCCTGCGGCCCTCCAGCTGATAGAGTGACAGCGTGAGTGGATCGCGCAGGGCGAGCCGTCGGGCCTGCGGCCCTCCAGCTGATAGAGTGACAGCGTGAGTGAAGCGCGTAGGGTGAACCGTCGGGCCTGCGGCCCTCCAGCTGATAGAGTGACAGCGTGAGTGGATCGCGTAGCGTAGGGTGACCCGTCGGGCCTGTGGCCCTCCAGCTGATAGTGTGACAGCTTGAGTGGATCGCGTAGCGTAGGGCGACCCGTCGGACCTTCGGCGTTCCAGCTGATAGAGTGACAGCGTGAGTGGATCGCGTAGGGCGAGCCGTCGGGCCTTCGGCCCTCCAGCTGATAGAGTGACATCAGCGTGAGTGGACCGCGTAGGGCGAGCCGTCGGGCCTGCGGCTCTCTGGCCGATAAACTGACAGCGTGATTGGATCGCGTAGCTTATCAGCTTGACAGCTCTATCGAGTGACAGCGTGATTGAACCGCGTAGGGCGAGCCGTCGGGCCTGCGGCCCTCCAGCTGATAGAGTGACAGCGTGAGTGGATCGCGTAGGGTGAGCCGTCGGGCCTGCGGCCCTCCAGCTGATGGGGTGACAGCGTGAGTGGATCGCATAGCGTATGGCGAGCCGTCGGGCCTTCGGCCCTCCAGCTGATAGAGTGACAGCGTGAGTTGATCGCGTAGGGCGAGCCGTCGGGCCTCGCTTTAAACTTGATTTTCTCAATAAACCAAATTGATTGATATATTCCTTATTGTCAGATCTCTGTTATCTAAGGTATTGTATGAATAACACGTCCAGTCGAGACACTTCGGGCATTCAAGGTGACATTTTTTTAGTGTCGGATTTCAAAAAATATCTATTCAGCAGCGATTTCCCTCTCGTTACACATAAAATATTGTCTATTACGTTTACACATGTTTGTGTCGTGATTAAAGCGTGAGAGTTAACCGCTAGCATCCCTAATTGTATTGCATATTACAAACAACATCCTTTGATCTAGAATAAGTTGCACTAAAAACTTGAAAATAAAATAAGTAAAAAAAGTTTTAAGTTAAACGGTTTTTATTGCACCAAAAACTAGAAAATAAAAATTAGTTGTAACTAACCGTAGATGCTACTTTTTGTAGATTAGTCACGTTCACGTGAAACTATTATCACTGTAGTCTTCCCAAGTCGGATGCTGAAAGCCACGTTTAGCCTCTATGTCAGTTGATTAAGCGTATCCTAATCGGAATTTTTTACCAAACTAAAATAAAAACGTGGGGCGTTATTATGAAGAAACATACAAGTTCAAAATACGTAATTGTAACTTTAATTTTGCAATGAATCATTCATCTATTCCAACACTTCTCCAGAGGTCAATAACTTTTATCAACGCCAGAACAAAACTTATTACTCTATTGCTGTCTTGATTTCTATGTGTGTTCTTAAATAACTATAGTGACTTAATCACAATTGCGTACGCCCCACGTTTTTATTTCAGTTTGGTAAAAGTTTCCGATTAGGATACGCTTAATCCACTGACATAGAGGCTAAACGTGGCTTTCAGCATCCGACTTGGGAAGACTACAGTGATAATAGTTTCACGTAAACGCGACTAATCTACAAAAAGTAGCATCTACGGTTAGTTACAACTAATTTTTATTTTCTAGTTTTTGGTGCAATAAAAACCGTTTAACTTAAAACTTTTTTTACTTATTTTATTTCTCATTGCCACACGAATACTTCGAAATGACTGAACTTACCAGTGAGGTTTACATTAGTCACACCAATATGTGGATTTATTTCTTTACATAACGAGTTGTCTCATTAAACTTCCGCTAACACGCGTGGGACAAAACATTTTTTTACATTTGCGTATAATCATAAGATAGAATGGTACACATGAAATATCACGTCGAGAGTACCTACATGCGTTATATTTTGCGACATAGCCTTCATCAATCTTGTTTAACGTCAATATTAGACGCCTCGTTCTTACATAAGTCATAAATTACGCATTTAAAGGGTGGTAGTAGCAACAGGTGACATAATGGACCGGTAAATAAAATTAGTTCGCCATGGTAAACACAGGTTTGGCAGGCCATAATTACTGTTTCGCTTGTCAAAAACGTCATATGAAAGTCTAATTAATATATTCTCGAGGGGAGGTAAAGCAACGCTATACAGTTGTTATTCGACGATATGTATGTATACACTCTTGGAACTTATTCCATCGTATTAAAGGAGTAAATGTGTACATATCTTTGCAGTCAACTGCAACTTTGTACCGTTGTGCATGTTAATTTTACATGACATGACGTAGATCGGTTTCGCGTAAAGCCATTTAGCCAATTAACCTGGCGTGAGCTTATATTAAGAATAATTGTTAATTGTATTTTGACAACTCAATTTTAAGTAATTTTAAATTGAGGTTTTGTAAATATGGAGCAATTATTAAAATTACTAAGTACTTTTAACAACTTGTGTTTTAAATATTATGTACCTACCGATTGAAAGTCATTTAGATTTCATTCAGAAGATATCAGTTCCTTCTCTATACTGTCCGTTTAATGAAGTTATAAAACAGCAATTACTTAATTTATTATCAAAATTATCAAGAATTGGATACACACTTATCACATAATTGTTATCAGAGCACCTAACTCAATATTATCGCCTTTATCTTCACTAAATAATGTCGCAGACTAGACAGCTCATTGAACCATGAATAATAAGTAACATGACTTCAAGATCGTAGGCTGGAGTTCATTTCGGCGGCTTGAATAATTTAATACACTTTCAACTAATATTAGTCAACAGTGAGACGACTGATGACAATGATGAATATTCGACAGACAAAGTTAACTTGTTTATATTACAAAGGAACAATCATCAACTTTCAAAACAATCTTTATTAACTGTATTTCAAGATAATTGAATTCAAACTGAAAGAGCTCTGAAAAGTTTTCAGTTATTAATAACGTAAATAAATTCAGTTACGCAATGAGCTGTCTTGGTCGAAAGCTGGACTAAATATAGAACAAAATGCACCAACTGCGTCGCTACTTGATGTTATGGGATCCAATCTATTCACGAAACAAACAGCATGTGGGGATCTCAACAACACACCAGCACATTATTATGGTTCTACTGATATTTCATATTTTATTTTCGTAAACGAAATCATAAGATGTTCCGATTCATACATTATTGGAGTAAAGGTGTCCCAAAATTCCCCAAAAAAAACAACTTTTTTTTGCATAAATTCAAAAATACTTTTCAGTACCTACGAGTGGTGTTTTTTAGGGTTCCGTAGCCAAAATGGCAAAAACGGAACCCTTATAGATTCGTCATGTCCGTCTGTCCGTCTGTCCGTCTGTCCGTCTGTCACAGCCAATTTACTCGGAAACTATAAATGCTACAGTAACGAAATTTGGTAAAGGTATGTGTTGTATGAACCGCTACAGGATTATGATACTAAATTGTAAAAAAACCATTGGGGTGGGGGCCCTCCATACATGTAACTGGGGGATAAAAAAAATTTTTTTGTTGTATATAAGCGTGTGGGGTATTAATAGAAAGGTCTTTGAAAATGATATGAAGGTTTATACATTTCATTTTTATTTAAGCAAATCATTTTCGAGATATCAGCTCTCAAAGTATGAAAAATGTGTCCCCCCCCTTTATTTTTTAAACTACGCGATATAAAATTCTAAAAAAAATATATGTTATGCACATTAATAAACTCTATCAACGATTTTTGATTTGATTAAATTACCTCCTATAGTTTTTGAAGTAGGTTGATTTAACTGTATTTTTTTAATAATAAATTGATAATGGTACGGAACCCTTTGCGCGCGAGTCCGACTCGCACTTGGCCGGTTTTTGACGCACTAGTGCGAAAACAGCTCATTTATTGTCAGGCCGAAACGTAGGAAAACCATCTGTACTGAAAAACATTGAAAGAAATTCGTAACTCTTGTCGATTAAACGACTGAAGAGAATTTAATTTATCGCCACTCGTTTCGAACAAATTTTTTTTTCGTACTTGGTTCTTAATGTACTATTAAAGTCCCTAAAATGATGAGCATAAAACATTTTTTTCCGTCTCAGTGGTGTAATGAATTAGAAACTTAAAACTCATTGAAGAGTTTTATATTAAGTAAACAAACTGCCAATGATAACTGCCTACAATTACATAAATACAGATTATCTAAGCAAACTAAAATAATTTAAACTGTATTCTTCTCATGACAATTCATAATGTGTAATGCAAAAATAGATTCCATTTTCTAAAAATATATTTCTTTGACCTCCAGCGGTTTGTCCAAAGCAGAGCTTTCATGCATTCCTCAGCCAATGTAACAAAGGACGTGGAATCTGGATCATTTAACTCATGGTACAAAAAAATCTAAAACATTTAAAAAATATATTCCATGCCACAAACCGAATTAAGTATCTTATCTTATATATTGTTGCGTCGTTGTGGTCTGTTATTGTTGTGACGCGAATATTCTCATAAGACATCTGCATAATACAAAGGTCATAAGTCTTCATATTAAAGTATTAAGCATGTTTTACAATTCTCCCTTGGACAGAATGTAAGTACTACGTCAATTAAAATACGATCTTCCCTTTCACTGTTTACGTAATTTGATATAAAATCAGAGCAAACTTCTCAAAAATTCGACAGCTTTTATTGCTGTAATTTTAATTTTCGAAATCGCTTGTCCTTTTTCGCGGTAATGTGACGTAAGAGGTGTGTTGCAAAATAAAAACTGGCCAAGAGCATGTCGAGCCATGCTCAGTGTAGTTCGGTACCTAGTTATTCTGGTTCCGGGCCCTAATTCTTTATAAAAGACCTATTTAATTATACAAACGAAATAAATAAAAATATCTCCACTTTACGACTAAGGCCACTGAGCTGTGCTGCGGACAGACAAACAAACGCACAGACGTAAATTACGAAACTATAAAGGTTCCTAGTTTACGACGGAACCCTAATAATCTTGATTCGATGTCACGTGATTGACGAAGGTACGTTTCAAACAACTTGTACAAGTGAGATAGATTCCGGACAAAACGTCAGGGAAAATAACTTGCTAACAAATATTGAAGGTCCGTATTCGTCCGTATGACGAGGGCAGGAATTTTTATACAATTGATAATAAGTAAGAGTTGAAAAGATTGAGAACAATAAATGCTAGTGAGGTTCTAAGTAAGATTTTTCATGGGATTGGTGAATCATAGAAATTAGCAAATAAACTTAACCTTTAAGGACCACAGAGAACTTAACATGTCCTACCTACTTAAGCGCACGCGCACGCGCCTCACGCGCCTCGTCCCAGTATTGCCATATTCTGAATCGACAAAAAGTTAAGGAAATAAAATGTAATAAATGGGAAAATCCATTGCCAAAAAACCTGCAGTTAAAAAACATCCTGCTACCTAAAAACTTACTGCCTGATTCAGTTAAAGCTCCATATTTTCATCAAGTGCAAACCTACGTACAAAAAATGGTAAGCTTTTGCAACGACAATATTTTTATAACCAAGACGTAGTGATTTTTTATCCGTTTTACGTGAAATGCTTACGAACACAAACAGGTACGTGTAAATTTATTATATAAACAAAAATATCTCAAGGTTGCGAAATGATTTGCCGTGTAGATGAACTTTACCTAGGTACCGTCAAGTAGGTACTGTGTTGTGTACAGCCTAAGACCGGGACCATTTTTAGTCCAAGTTCCCCTCAGTAAAGACTAAAAAAATTTGCCAAAATCGTAACGGCGTCCGCGTCTACATATACATACGATATACATAAATAACTACGCACTTTACCTGCTAGCACAGTATGACTAGATCGATTTTTGTACGATCCTGGATTGATAATTTACAATATATCAAGCGAACCAGGTTACTCACTTAATTCAAGTCGATGATTACCCAAAGCCCAAAGCTCCTGATGAGAATTCTTAATGGGTCGAAAGTGTTGAAACAGGTTCAAGTCAAAAGTCAAACTATTCTTTATTCAAGTAAGCTTATTAATAAGCATTTTCGAATCATCTGACATTATCAAGAGAGAGAAAGAAAAAAAATGTACTACGAGCTAAAAAATCTAGTTCGAGCCGGCATCAACTTAAAATTATGTGAATTCTAAAATTTCTTGTTCTAAATTATAAGATTTATCTATAAATATGGCAACACCGCCATGTCCAGTCGCATTGGTAAGCTCCGGGCCCGTGGACCGGTTCCCGATACGGATCTGCAGAAAAGTGATCTTCGCAACACGACGAGAACGCATAGAGCTTGCTTTGGTCGGGGCAGTTTTTTTACACGGACGATACTTGCATTGCTTTCTAGCGGTGCAAACAACATTGTAAATAAGGATACTTGCTAGTGGGTGCTATTAGTGAAAATATTGAAGGAATATAGAGAGAAAAAAGTCTAAACATTGAATAACAATAATTGTATCCTAACATTTTCAGCTCTATCATTAATAATTTTTCGGACTATTGTGTAATTGAACACCTCGTAGTATATTCTATACACGGTGGAATTTAATCGGTGAACAGGAACCCATTTTTCTAATTCAGTAATCGATGGCGGTCACGTTTATGTAGTACTTAAGTGCAACCAAGTTTTTTTTAGCATAATTTTTTTTATGTTGAAATTAGAATTTATTGTCACCCTACTAATGGTTTAGTCTGAAAAGTTTAATACCCCTTTTCAAACTATCAGCCATAGAAACTTAAAACATAAATGAGCAATAACCACTCACATGCCTTAATTTTCGCGATAGACTCTATTCCTATGTAAAATAAGAGCGATGCATGGCTGATAGTTTGAAAAGAGGTATTAAACTTTTCAGACTAAACCATTAGTAGGGTGACAATAAATTTTAATTTCAACATAAAAATTTGTTATGCTAAAAAAAAAACTTGGTTCCACTTAAGTACTACATAAACGTGACCTGACCGCCATCGATTACTGAATTAGAAAAATGGGTTCCTGTTCACCGATTAAATTCCACCGTGTAATATATCGTCATTATTATAGGGATCGGAACTATGGGTGCAAAACTTTAACAAAACTGACATACAGGAACACTTTATCCAAGAAAAATATGAATATTATTGAAAAATATGTATCCATTTTTATTGCCTATATCAGCATCTTGAACTTACAATGTTGGGGTGTGCAGATATGTATATTTTATGGATGTATGTGCTCTTTCATGTCTACTTGACAAGTTTTGTTAAAGTTTTGCACCCATAGTTCCGATCTCTAGTCATTAATAAACAGGCAATGTTAGTAAATGCAAAATGATACCTTCGGCAGTATAGGTAGTCATAAAACTCGATATACCTAATAAGTAGGTACTAAATTAAATGTATTAACAATTATAGGTTCTCACTTCTCAAAGGTGTAAGAAATCTAAGTTGAAATTTTATTTTAACAAGTTATCTGAGCCACAGGTACTCTCATGATATTCTCCGCACCTCGAATAATCAATAATCACAAAAGTTTTTATTTTATAATGAACATACAAATGTATCTTTATGGACTACACCATACCCACTGTTGATAATAATCGACAAATGTAATATGTATTTATACAACTGTATTTGATAACACAACATAATGATGAAACGAAATGGCATCACTCCAACATCAATGAAGACTGTTTACAAACACTGGTAGCACTAAAAGTAGTTCATTCCTCATATTTCCACTCTATATCCTGAATACCAGGTATATATAGAACTATAATGAGGAAAGTGCCCAGAAGTCAACCTTATTACAATGGCAGTAAAATCTATAAAATGTCACATTATTATCAAACATACGTAAATCGTTTCTTATCTCAACATGAAATTCGTGAACAAGTTTATTTCCTCTCGTCTCTCCTGTCCGGAAAGTTCTGATTTCAAATGAAGTGTATCGAGTAGAAAATATAATATAACGCGTATAGATAGGGTACTACAGGGTACTCGCAACCATTCCAAAAGATTTTAATGCTGAATTCCTGACCATATTTTGAGTCTTTAATGTTACATAAAATTTCCTGGATTCGGATTGGTTTCAGAGATAACCTTTTTTCGAAATAAGTTTTTCGACGTAACTCGTCATCAAACTTCTTTTTGATTACAATGCTACCTCAATGTGTTTTAATATTACCACACCTTTTTGCCTGGCAATCAAAAAATAAGAATAGACTTAACGAAATAACCTAGGTATCCCTAAAAAAATAATTTAAAAAAATTGTTGTTATGATAAAAAGTACTGGAAATGTTAAAAAGTATTCAAAAAGTCAAAAAAAGAGAAAAAAAAAGTTTTTTGCTGGTATTTGACATTAGGTCTCATAATATTTTTTGTGTATTTTGATGTCTAGAATGTATAGTTACAATCTTTTGGAATGCTCGCGAGCACGCTGTAGATAACTATTTTCATTACACTCTCTATAAATGTAAGTACTTTGGCTACCGCCTTCGCGAATGTGCCTAATTGAGTGTTCGGTACTAGGCGCACGCGCACGCTACCTTATACAATTTGTCGTTTGCGACATCACTTTCACTTACGGACTTAGACAAATTAAATAGTCTTGCCATTTTTGTGATGTATGCTTTTTATTCGTTGCGTGTGAGGTCTAATAATTATTTTATGCGTGTGTGACATACAAGTTATGTATATTGATAGTAAATTTTGTCCGTTTATTTATGTGTACTCGGAATTTTATAAATAACTGAAATAATTATCTTCAACACGTTCCTCATATCGAACATCACGAATTGACAAACGCTATAACTATTATTATTCGAGAATACCTAGTACTGAATTTACTGTTTGTAAGTACTTTGAATATTTGTCATATTCTGTTCGATTTACAACATCTACGCTCTTAATTAAGTAGGCTCTATTATAGTCAACTCGAGCTTAATTTCCATATAAGTACCGAAGAAAGTACCCGACCCGTTTAATCTCCAAATGGGAATTACGAAGTGCCATTTGCGGTCTTTACTTTCTTTTATAGCGCTTTATGTGAGATCTTTCTCTTAAGTATGCTTTGAATTACAAATTAAGATTACGACCTTGTACTCGTAATTTAATACTGCATCAGCAGAAACAAAATGTACATTATAAAAGATTAAAAAGCTAAATTGTGTGTTTACCTGTATAAATTCGTTGCACTATTTGTCAATCTAAAACATCACAAACAATCCGTTGTTTCGGAATTGATTGATACAATAAGTTCATTGCCCGTATCGCCGTGCGTGATGGTTTACGCGATTTAAGTAAGTAGACTACAATCTACGATATACAATAACTACAAAATATACCGATATAATATCTTTTTCACTTCTCATGCTCTTAAAATGTTATTTTAATCCCTGCATATCGGGACTAAAACTCTTTATTAATCTCTAGGGACTAAAGTAATTTTTTTTTTATTGACGTTGGAAACCTGTAAACAGCCACACTCACGGTGTTCAAGAATAAAGGATAGTCGCCATTTTCAGTGCTTGTGTATGGACCACTTTTGTGCATGCCGTGGATACATGAATGTAGGATTAATATGGATTTGACAACGTTATAATAATAGCAAGAACGAAAGGGATGGTCTTATGAAACTTTTTACTAGTGGAAGTGAAAAGGAACGATAATCGTCCGTCCTTATCACTGTGCCACTATTTTTTGTGTGTGTGTGCATTTAGATGCTAAATGTAAGTGCCAGACAAATGCGTTGAATACGTCACTAAGTGCCACACACACAAGTATCTTCTTAGTAGTAAGTGACTACGTCTATCCCTCTTAGTGGCACACTATGTGCGGCCCCTCGCGTGGATACAACCTCTAAACTTTTTTAAATTGACTTTGGAAACCCCTAAACAGCCAATTCTGGTGTTTATGATTTTTGAACGAACGATTATTGCCATTGGAAAAAACCTTAAAATGTCAATCGTGTAAAAATATTAAGGAAAATCGATTTTTTTTCTTGATATAGGTACATGTATATTTAATACTTGTTTAATATATGATTAAGATTGAATCTAATTTATTACTTATGTTATGTTTTAACCAATTAGCTTCAAAATAGTTTGTAGTTAGCTCCAATTCGTTGGCTAAATATGCAAGTATTTAAAGCGTCATATTTCGAAAAAGGAATACAGATAAAAACTAAAACGCGGAACGAATTTGATTGCTTATTTTTTGTGTTTTTGTCCATTTATAAGTAATATTGTTCAAATCGTATAATTTACGATGTCACGTCATGCGATGAAGAAGTATTAACACCTTACTCCAGAATGCATAAGAGGTGGTGCAAAATCTTTTGCCGCCGAAATCTAGTGTAATATTCAAAAGCGTATCAAACTTTTATGGATTGGAAAACTGAAAAGCAAATTAGGTACCAACATCATTTATGGAATGCGTATTTCTGACATATTTTGATGAAAAATCTAAGAAATATCAACCGTCATCACCTTGTAGCATATATTCCACGCTTAAAACCACACTGCAACTAAACCACATAACTTGATAAAGTTTGCGAACTTATCGTCAAGTGGCCATGTTCCGAAGAAATCGGAAGTTTTGACATCGCAGAATATATAATTTTTTTGTTTCTCGTTCTTTCTGTTAATAAATACTGAGATTTTTTCCTCGCATTCTAAGTGAAAAGTAGAGTGTTTAATTCGGGACTAAACAGCCATAATGACACTCGAACTACATCCACCCTCGCTACGCTCGGGTGGATAAATATCTCGTGTCATAATGGCCTGTTTTAGTCCCTCGTTGAACAATCTACTATTTTATGGACAAATTTATTTATTTATTATTCCTTCCTTGTTCCTTCTCTATAGTGATAATTATATCATATTTTACGCTTTCCTCCACATTTTCCGTGTGAAATTATTTTATTACTTTTGACGAAGCTATTCATGGCTTGTGCTTGCAAAGCTGGAGGTCCCGATTTCGACTGCTGGCGAGGATATATATTTCATTTTGTGTATATTGTTTTATGTTAAAATCAAAATAAACCTAATTTTGCCGGTAATATGAGACACTTCTAAGGCGTGTTTTATATATTATCTCTATTTCAGAAAACAAGGTACTATCATAATACATTTATACCGGTAAAAAGTAAACATATTAGTAAACCGGCAGTATGTGGCAAGAGTAGTTACCAAAGCTTATTTTTGAATATTATTTAAGGGAATAAAACTATTATTAGTGTGAAAAAATCTTTGTAAATTACCCAATATCATCATAAAATTGCAATTTGTTTTTGTCCGCGGTAATTGCAGTGCGTTTGATGACGCTGTTTCATTTCATATTTTTAACGTACTAGACTGATCTAGGTAGTGCCCTTGAGGCAGGCCACCTGCCATGCCACCCTGCCATTTGCCATAGGAACTGGTGTCTTATAAAGCGGAATAAATACAAATAAAGTGTGTAACTAAGTAGTAATAATAATAAATGTAAATTACTTTTTTCTAATCAGAATATTATAAGTAGGTACTGAGCAGGCCCTTTAACAGATCACTCCAGTTTCTAATTTAATCTCTTGGTATTTAATTTATTTGATCATGCCACCTATGTGCCCTTTCATGTTATTACAAATTTTAAAAGTATATAGGCACTTTTACCACGTCGGTAGCAAATGAACATTAAATTATATTTCAGGTGTCGTAACCGATTTTATCTACATCCATTTCATAATTTCCCTATTATGTATTCAGAAGCGGTAATGTAATGACCTATATTATTAAGAGACCGGTGTCTGTGGCTGTATCATAATGTTAACATTAAAGTACAGGCAGAGTACAGTGCATCATAATGTTGACATTAAAGTATCGTCGTCGTGATATTAATTTTAACATTATGAAGTCAACTTCTTTTTGTTGTTTTTTTTTTCAATAAATATTTATTGTAGGATATCCTTACTCAAATTGAGTGATTTCAACTGATTAGATTTTTTATATTTAGAGGTAATTACTTAGTGGATATCAATGAAAATAAAGGTAAATTGTCATTCTAAACTAATGATATGGATGTAGATAAAGTTATGTATGTGACTGTACATAATTAGGCATTAAACACTCGTGTGATCTTATTATGAAACTCGCCTACGGCTCGTTTCATAAAACCACACTCATGTTTAATGCCTCTTATTATGCGCCAGCCACATAAATAACTATTAGAATCGACTTCAATGACGGGACATAGCTTTTATGTGGCTGACTAAGCCATACTTGTTTTTATCTACAGGAATATCATAATTTCCCTGTTATGTATTCAGAAGCGGTAATGTAATGACCTATATTAAGAGACCGGTGTCTGTGGCTGTATCATAATGTTAACATTAAAGTACAGGCAGAGTACAGTGCATCATAATGTTGACATTAAAGTATCGTCGTCATGATATTAATTTTAACATTATGAAGTCAACTTCTTTTTGTTGTTTTTTTTTCAATAAATATTTATTGTAGGATATCCTTAGGTACTCAAATTGAGTGATTTCAACTGATTTGAATTTTTATATTTAGAGGTAATTACTTAGTGGATATCAATGAAAATAAAGGTAAATTGTCATTCTAAACTAATGATATGGATGTAGATAAAGTTATGTATGTGACTGTACATAATTAGGCATTAAACACTCGTGTGATCTTATTATGAAACTCGCCTACGGCTCGTTTCATAAAACCACACTCATGTTTAATGCCTCTTATTATGCGCCAGCCACATAAATAACTATTAAAACCGCAGTCATTGCAGTAGATATCTAAATATGTCCGGCCGTGATGTTATATCCCTTCAAGTCTACGTAGAAGGTCTAGGAGGGCTTAGTTCTTTCTTTTAAATTTGCGTTTTCCGTGTACAAGATGTTCTCAGATGACCTGATTTCTCATATCAGTTTCATGCACTCATTGAGTCCAAAGCTGGATAAGCCTTTATTTGCGTTTCCTGGATCTTTGGCTATATTGGCTCATGCGTGGGTATCATCCTCATTAGCGTTTAACTCGTAAATAGCACGTTGGTGGCAATTGCTTATTGAATCGCTTCGCAAAACATTAAACGGAGACATTTTATTTGAGCCTACGTTTAGTCTAGTTTCCACTAAATAAAATAACGATTATTTTAGGTTGCTAAAGGTTCAAAATAAAACAGTCACACGTCACACGGTTCCTTATTCAAGTTAGCCTAACAACAAACACTTTCGAATTTTCATACAGAATATCAAGATTATGTATTATGAATAAAATAAATTGGTTAAGATATAGAAGTATAGCTCTGGGTTGGTATCAATTGGGTAAATAATGAAAACAACAGGAAGTCAGTGACAGACGTCTGAACTAAGACTCGGTTAGAAGAACTCACGAGAGTGAAAATTTAAGGTAAGAATACTAAGAAATGATAGGCAAAAATGAAAAAATAGAAGTTCAATTATAATCCTGCTTACAGAACACTCTAGATTGCACTGTCGTTGCGTCTTCGGAAGCTTGGGAAATTTCCAATGAATCGTGGTATCTGGGTGCTTAGACAAGATGCCAATCGCTAGCGCTTAGTAGCGTAACGTAGTTTTCCCTCTCTGTCACTCTTTCATATTAGTGCGGCAAAGACAGTTAGCTGCGATTAACGATGAAGCGCTAGCGATTGGCAACTTGGCTAAGCACCCAGATAATTTCATTATTAGTTTCGAGTTCAACGTGCATGACAACATCGAACTATACTTTCCTTGTTTACACAACTGCAACTTTGGTAGTAGAATATAGGGGAATAAATAGTGCAGTTAGTTACAAAAATCCGAACCCGCTTTATAAATGACCTCATTCATGGGTACCTACGCAAATGTTCTAACATTGCTACCTGATCAGTTACCTAATCACGTAATCAGACAATATGTCTGGCTGACAATCGATGAATCAAAAATATACTATTTTTATACTTATTTATATATTTTTCAGTATTTACCGTGCGGGATCTAATTGAGAAAGCTGGGCAAAACCGTTATGTCATGTCACATGTTTCGCGCAGTGCGCTACATTCACACAAAGACAACTGTATTTTTGTATTGTCCATTTGTGACGAATGTTTCAGACCATGCCTGCACTATTCTGTTAGCAATAAAAAACCGAACATAAGGCAATTAGAGCCTTAAACGGGTGAAGGTCTTTTAAATACACGATCTTCTAGGTATTTGCACGCTCCTGACAAATGAGTCGAACGAACTAACAAAAAACTTTAACAAAAACATAAAAAGTCATCGTCTTTTTTGTATATTCAAATAAGAACATTAATAAACTTACCTACGTACCTACTTACGTTGTATGCGTAACATTTGATTCACGACCGCACAGCCTTGTATTATTTACGCTAGGAAAGTGCTGTTCCGGTAGTTTCAGGTAATTAGCTCGTGTTAACCGACATTAATTAATTCGTTTACCGGAACAGATACCGTCCTTTGGCAAGGAAATGTTACGAAGGCGGTAAAAAAGTTCAATTAGTTACCATGATCTTTCGTGACGACACGAGTGACCGCAAACCGCGACGCAAGTACCCAGATTTCATTTCATTTAGGTCACGCGGAAAGACACATGTGGATTGTGGACATGTGCCACAACATTGAGATTTACTCGGTGTTCTAAATTAAAAGCAAAACCAGTATGGTTAGAATGACAATACGCCGGTAGCGAGTGCAAAAAAGTCACAATTCCCCGGTTCAATGACAAAGGCAAACAATGCCTGACGACGGATTCGAACATGAAGTCAATTGCAACTCATTATTATATTATCAATGGAGAAATCCGCAGTGTGGGCGACGCACGGTGCACGGTGGTGCGGTGGCGAAACACCCGAGGAGCGGAATTGCAATGAGCTGGTATAGCACCTTTGCACGTGCAGTAAAGGTCCGCTTTGTTGGTTTCCAGTGAAAATGCAATATTATCATGGCGATAGTACCTTATTGCTAAGCAGTATAAGTAGATTAAGGAGGTAACAATTGACTGAGATGTAGAACTGCACTAATTATTAAACATGGATTCATTGTTTCTATAATACCTATATAAAAACTTAAGGTTACAACATCGACCTTAAACAGATATCATCAGTGATTTTCGAAATCATTTCATGAGTCAGAAACGACCATTACCGATAATCACCAGTTCGTATTATGTTTAAGTTAAATACTTTCCAGTGGATTCTATTGCGTGTTTATAAACTAGGTACTTTGACGTTAAAATCAGCCAATTTGTAAATGCCAAAATCGTTTTTGCGATCATAGTTTTTAGACGCGTCTTGATTGATAAAGGAACTAAATAGTTTTTATGCCGCTTTTTAATTAATATTTTTTGCAATAGGTATCTTGATGACCTTATCCTAGAATCATGCCAAGCGTAAATATACCTAGAACAGCTGCAAAGCTTGAGGTTTTTTTTGTTTTGTTAGAAATCTTTTGCTACCACGCAGCGGGGCCTCTAACGTAATTCAATATAATGGGAGGCGTAACCAGAGATAGTGTCAATAGTCTCAATGGAGATGATTGTACAGCTTGCGCAATTGTTTTTCCACCTAATTCAACAGAATTACACCTACTTATTTGTTGCCCCTATAATAAGCAAATAAATATAGGTATTACGGTCATACAGAAACAGGTGTGTAACTGAAACTATAAACAATAGCTTGGCGGTAGTTCTTTTGGAAAAGAATACAGGAAGAAATAGATGATTTTACCTGTTTTTGAGTTTTGTCAGGTAGTATGATTGACAGCTCGAACGAGCGGTTCTTCTTATCTCGACTGCCCGAGCGCATCAGCTTAGAGGAGGAGCGGGTGATGCTCTGTGCCTTCTCCGGGAGCTTCAAGGCCACGATGGACATGCTGCGAGAGAGCCTCCGCCCCAGCTTGCGCGTGCGCAGAGACATGGACCCGCTCAGCCCGCGCTTACGCTCCGGCGCCTCCTCCACATCCTCAGCACCATTAGCACCCGCCATCACTCAAAAAAACACCAGCTAACAATTCGACAATTCACATTTCAAACTGAACACTAGACACTTTTGCGAGAAAGTCTTTCACACAGTCATCTTTTCACTAGGTCTAGACACACTTCCACTGTTTATACACACTGCGTCCTGTATCCGGATTTGGAGACTGATCAGGTCACGGAGCCGATTTTGGGAGCTCCAAATATAAGCCTTTAAAACGCAGCGTTGAGATTGTCGAAACTTGAATGAAGTCGATTGAACTCAAGTGATTTTAAAGAGGGCGCGTTATCGCTAAGCTCGTGCGGTTGCAACGACGTGCTCACGGGCCTTCGCTGCCGGAACGACTAGACGATCAGCGCTCCGGCCGGCGCGCCGCCCCCGCCGGCACTTGGTGGCCGTGCGCTAAAATCAAATTACTTATCAAAATGCATTGTCACATTCTAAGTGATGCGGCACAAACAAATGGGAAGCGATTAATCTCAACACAATAGGATACAGAGCGCTCCCACGAAATGTCTCACTGGATCGGAGCATTAGACACGGTTTGGGGACGCGTGTTTAACGGGATACGATAGGACATTATAAGAAGGCATATTCTTTTCCAGCGGTATCTCCTTCTATAACAACATTAATTAGGTACCATAGGTAACTACAATGCCAAAATCTGAATCATAATGGTTTCATATCGCAGCTCTTTATTTTAGTCCGCAAGTACACAATTTTTATTCGTAGATAATACTTAAAATTTGGATGGATTTTTTTTATACCATTTCCGTTAGTAAGTGGTCACCGTAGCCTAAAGACCTGCAACTTCAGGGATGCTAACAAGAGGATAAGGGGTCGACAACTGAAAGTTACTCTCTAGTCATTCATTAAAATAAATAAACAAGGTATTATATTTTCTACCTTTCTTTCAATATCATTATTTATGCTATTGGCATTAACAACATTAATTCTCATAGTCTATCAAACCAACTTCGGCAGTAACAGTAGGAACAAATAGCTATACCTATGCATCTCTTCTTTACAGTTAATAAAATAAGGATAAGAAGGAAGGAGACGGTATATTTCTCTCTGTCTGAGCCTCAATTGAGTAAAACCCTAGACAAACTACCTATATCGTCGATTGTAATATGAATTAATGTAACCACCAAAATGACGAAATTGAGTTAAGTCTTTGAGGATTTAGTATGGGGAGACGGTATCGCTATAACTTTCCTAACAAAACATTCTGCCAATTTCCGAGGGGGACGAGGTAGCACACATGTAAACGATCTAACTACAAATGCATTTCTTCTTCTCGTTACTACTCACGCACACTTAAACAATACCACAACACTAAGTTAAATTATCACACTAATACAGTAAAATTTCTATGCGGACACAATTTCAAACTATCGACGTAGGTGTAATCGAACTGATTAATATGACTTTCAAGTGTCTGAAGATTATCGTATCGATATATTTTTCTAAACGTCATAGATTGACGTGCACCTTGGTACTATATAATTATTGTTGTTTTGAGTATTTAAATAAAAGTAAACAGACAATTAGTAACAGTTATTAATTAGTCAACCAATTTTAATACAAAACCGCCTGAATTTTTTGTCATTAACCTACTTCAATTGATTATGTTTTCGTTTATCGCGATCTTTGACTACGAAGGCTGTAACTGTAAGGAAAGTCTCGGTCAATCACGTGCATTTCGAAATCCGTAAATCAATTATAATATTTAATAAATAATATTAATTAGCGGTTGTGAAAGAAAACAATGTATGTCCATACGAGTGTACATACGAGTATTATTTATTTTGTTGTAGTAAGAAAGTTTTAGTTAGCTGGGGTAAAACTCACTGAGGCTTAATTGTGAATACTCGTAAGGATACAATTTGAATACAAGTGCGTAGGTACAAGGTGCGTAGGTGCGTATACATACAAGTTTTTGCAATAAGGCCGGTGATATTGATATTCCTTAGTGATATTTTAGTAAGTACCTAAATACAATTTATAATATAGGTCCAACTAGCGTTAAGTAGCACTTGTAAAAATGAAGTTATTGAATTCGATAAGACTGTGTTTTTATTTACTTACTGTGAGAACACTAATATACGTAAACACAAGTGTCCGTATCTCGACATTTTATACCTACTCTCGACATTGTGTCATAAAGAGTAACGTTCACATCACTATGTATTTTCGCGCGTAATACGTATTCCAAATAAGCGCAATAAATATTCAACCTTATTGGCTTACACATAAGCTTAACATTAGACCAAGGCAGAGTCTTCTGTCTTACTTGATTGACTAAGTCTGATATTTCCTACAAAATTTAAAGATGGGTAGACCTTATTAACCTTAAATACGAGAATACAATAAATGTCAAACTTTCTCCATCAGTCAAAAATGAAAATACGAATTGTGTGCGATATTTTTGAAACCGATTTTGCTATCGATTCCCTGGTACTTGATTTTCTTGAACAATTTTATGCAATAAAATGTTATAATATAAACAAATAAAGGCAAGATATGAAATGGTATCGCATATTTTGTATACATGATGTATTTGAACGAGTTTTGAATCCATACATAGCACATACAGGCATTTTGACGGAGCTTGTTACGGGTACATAACGATTACAAGACTGCGATGAATCGATTAATGAAATAGTTTTTATAAACAGGTTTGGTCAATGTACAAATTCTTGGCCTAAGTCTTTGGCAGAGGGGAAACGATATGAAGCCGACTCCATTACTAAATCCTCAAAGAGTTAAGTATACCGTTCGACTGCAAATTTCCTGCTCTATCGAACGGTGTATATAAAATATTGATATCTAGAAAAAAATGTCGAATACGTTAACAAAAACTTTGCCATTTTATTAGGTTTCTACGTTTTTTATTAACGTATGTAAAGGTTTCCAAAAATCATAGACAATATTTTAACGTAAGTACGAATTTGTAAGTACAAAACATGTCTTTCCTAATGTACTCTCCATATTTTTATAAACGTCACTGCTGTAAGCGCCGTCTGCATTGTATGGCTCATAAGCAATTCGGTTTCGATTTGTGAGTTACACTAAATTCCGAAATCCACTTTTGATGATTTTCATTGATTTGTTAACGTATCTACAAATTTTTTTGAAAATATTTAACGTAAGCACCAGCCATTTCCTGAACTATAAGTGTGGTCGCAGTTAGTAACTGTCTATCAAATAGACCTCTCAAAAATAAAACAAATAAGATAAACATAATTTCAATAGGATAATTAACTAAAAAGATACAACATACTTTATAAATGTCCATTTCGTTTTTTGGCCCTCCTGAAAAGTCGTCATTTGGTGGTTACATTAATTCATATTACAACTGACGATATATGTGACAATAGTCGTTTTTTTTAATGCATAAAGGTGCATTCAAACCAAATGAGCATTCGCTATTCAAACCCCCTACTCTACGAAATACGATCGTTACGCAAAACGCAATTCGTTAATTTTGTAGAGTGGGGTATATAACAGCGAATGCTCGTTTGGTCTGAATGTACCTTTAAAGGTTTTACGAGCTTACTACTTAATAGCACTAATTAAATGTTCCGAATGGAAGTAGCGAAACCTCCTAACTCAATTATTTTTATACTTACTTGGAGGTTTCGGCCACTAACTCAAGTTGTAACCTATATTTTAGATACCAATAAATATATTTAGATTTTTTTGATTTGATTTTGATACTTCGTATAAGAGTGTCCAATGCCATTCTCTTAGTTGACTTATCAGTTGAAAATCACCCAGAGAAAAAAAAACAAATGAGATCAAACCAGCAGCTAACCGTCTAGCTATTTTTGGTATTTCATTGAATAACGTTGAGTAATGAAAACCCTATTTCATAGATGCATAGGAATGTCGATGATTATCTAAGATCTAAGTACAAAGCATATTACGTATCGGTTCAGGTCGCTAGGTTTACTTGTTACAGCTGTATACATTTCAAGGCAATCAAGTTTCTAAATACGACTCCATGAGTCTATTCAAATACCTACGTCATGATAACAATACTTGGTTTAGTTTAAGATTTATATTTGTTATGAGAAAATATCTTAAGTTGACTAGAGTATGTGCAGAAAGTGAAGTCATCTTGTATCAAGGTACGCCTATACATCTCACGTGACACTACTTTCCGAACAAACTCTATACTCAAGAAATGCGATTGTTTTTGACGCATTAATAGAAAAGAGTGACAAGAAAAAACTACTTCTGCAGCCCTAGCCAAGATGCCATTCTGTAATCGTATACGATAAGCGATAAGTAATAAATGTATGAGAATGACAGATTCTTACGAAAAGTCACGTGACCATTTCCAATTATGGTGGACTTATCGCATGGGCAATTTTTTTCTGTCTGTTATTGCCATGGTTACGGTCGCCTGAGTCACGCTGGTTTTATGCGATATTATGCAAACATACATTTTTCTGGTGTTAATAAGCCCTTTCCTTAATGGGCCACCTACAGACATGCACTGCTTGCATGTTTGCATAATTTAAGTAGCATAATTTTGCATGAAACCAGCGTGACTCAGGCGACCGTAACCATGGCAATAACAGACAGAAAAAAGTTGATTCACCCGTATACGATTACAGAGTGACATCTTGTCTAGGCCTGCTGGGTGCGTAGACGACAATCGCTGACGCTCAATCGTGAATCGTGAACGAAAGGCAACTAACTAATCTTATCGACCAATAAGAAAGAGTGATAGAGAGAGAAAACTACGATATGCTACTGAGCGATAGCGACTGACATCTTGGCTACGCACTTTACACACTTTAAGACAATTTATAATCCTTATGATTATGAAATTTATGAACAACAAACAACAACTCGAGAAGAGTATTTAAGGTAAAAATTTCAATAAATCAATAGATACTGGTACATAGGAATTATATTATGTACACTGACGTTCAGAATTGCATGGACGATTTATGAATGAATTCATTCATAAATGTCCATGCAATTTTGAACCCGACTGTACATATTATGTTATTACTAAGCTAATTAATGAACTACCTAAGTACCTACAGACTAAATAAATTAATAACGATTAAAAATATTTACGCAGAAAGTAGTAAGTCCACTTACGTAGTTCCGGTTATTTTAACTTTGAACTTCGAAGGAAAAGAAACTTCATATAAATACGGGGTCCATGATTCGAACGCGATAGTTTTCTACGATATCTGTGCCATTCGATATTTCACAAGTTACGGACCAACTTTTACTGGGCTAATTAGATACGGCATGGCACCTGACACCTAAAAACATTTTGATATACAGAACCTTATGCATAATTAATCAGTTACGTTTCATTTAAAGGGTAAAATGTGCTTTCTTTAGAAAATTTTCGTTACCTTAACATACTTGCTTTAGGTATTGGATAAAAAAGTAAACATAGTAAAATATAGTTTTATCAAATTTGCGTACTAATGCTAAGTTATATTTCTAACTTATCATTATCAACCTGGAATAAAGCACCACGCATTTACTGTAACTAAAAATAAGTGATTTATATTATTTATATCCTTATTTACTAATACGTTTATAATGATTATGACAGTTTCAGGTTTGATTTCAATATTTATGTCTAAAATGAAATATAGATACTCTACAAAAGCTACCAATTTAATATCGTTCATAGATATCTACTGTCAACATTGTCAACTATAACCATAAATATAGTAGAGTAAACGTAAACTTTGATATAAGTCATATGACAGACGACACATAAACTCGCCATGGCCGTTGGTGTATGTACGAGTATACATCACTTCTCGAGTTCGCACTGATTTGACTTTTATAATGGCTTACTTACGTTAATAACTGTATTTACCAGCAAGTAAATTTGTCTTGCATTGGCCGTAATGATAGAGTAAGAACTGAAATTATTATCTACTTACATTTATTTTATTTTAACTGAAATGCAGAGTGAGTATATTTTTAGTACTATAAGTAACTTTAAAACAATCTAAATTCATCTTAAGGTGCATTCAGACCAAACGAGCATTCGCTATTGTATCCCCCCATTCTACGAAAATCGACCGTTACACAAAACCTGATTCGTTGATTTCGTAGAGCGGGGGGGATTGAATAGCGAATGCTCGTTTGGTCTGAACTGAATGCACCTTTATTGAAGTTAAATAATGGTAGTCCGGTACCCTTTACACCCCTATACCGAGGTACTCTACGATAACGTCTAGACATACATTATGAAGTGTCGTTAGTCTCATGATTCGAAATACTAACATTAACATGGTCTGGTACAAATTTTGTACCAGACAAATCCAAACTAATCAAAGCGCCGAAGGAAATACCGCCTGCATCCTCGATACAATGCCACAAGAGCCAATAATATTTTAGATGTAGGATAGTTAGATTTAATGTACTTAAGTATGTAAATTGTACAGCGAAGTGATTTTCATTTGCTATGCTTACTGTTTTGTGACAACACCTACACCCTTAATAATCAATAGTCCAATAAATTTCAAATGTAAGTACTTATCTACTGTATTAGGCAGGCTCGATATACTGAAATTGCGTGACTATCCGAATTATGTCTCGTCACTTTGATTATTGCACTGGTCAAATTAACACAAAATAGCATCATTATTGAGTACAGAAACCAATTTATATTGTACTTAATGAAATTTCCCCAGAGTACCTATGTCGAATGAATTTGATTATTGCTCGCGTTGTAGGGAATAAACTGACTATTACATTTAATTTAGTAATTTAATAAGCTAGGCCATTTTAGGTGGAGTAGAGTGGTGCAACTTTTTCAACATTTAGCTTTTTCTTTTAGGTACTTCTTCATATGATTAAGCTTTTACCTTATCTTATATTTGGTGCATGTAATTGTATGCAAACCGATTATTAGTTGGGCATTTCTCCGAACTCTCTACTCTAGATAGTTGTCAACTACGTCTACCAATATCCAAAAAGTTCTTGTATCTCTCACGGGATTCGTGTGATAATGCTGCCACCGAAGTCACGGCGGTTGAAACGCTCGGAGAAATGCCCAGTTAATAACTAGAAGACATTGGGGACTTTTGATTTTACTGGGACAGAGAAATCAATTAAATCTTATGTACTTTATACGAGAGGGCACCTAGGTATTCCAAACATGCAGAATGATCGCCTGATGTTAAGCAATTACTATCAAATTACTTCCTTTAGAACTATCTGCCTGTATCCATACCATATAGATTCTTCTTTTAAAATCTAGTACCTAGTTACCTTACTTATATAGTATTATGGTATCCTCTAGCTCTACCTATACAAATCAATTAGAAAAAATGGGAATTGAAATATACATTATATTCCAACAAAAAAATCTAAAGATGCATGTTCAAAACACCTACTGAAAAGACTGGCAACAATAATCATTAAATATTCGTCCCACGTATGTATTATCTTATTGTTCGCATAAGGCATATGACCTTCGGGTATGCGCCAGGTTGTTAAGCTTTAACCTATTTGGTTTTGCCAATTTTCCAATTTACTTAAATATGTACATCTACTATCTACTACTGTCTAGTGTCTACAAGACAGCGATTATACAATTCGCCAAATCAAAGTACTTTACTTACCAGGGTACAGGCCAACCGACAAATTGCCGCTTTAGTAAGCCAACGAAGCGCTTAGAATAATAATTGATCATGAACCAGATTCCATGCGGCATATTCTTATTTTAATATATCATAGGCTTCTTATGATACTATTTTACTATTTAAAAAGGATGTCTCATGTCATGTCACATCGATCAGCGTCTCCATCTAATCATATGACATAATGGTCTCTGCCCACTAGACCGTACAGTCACGTCTAATAATATGTATACATTTCGGAACGTATGTCAAAGGCATAAGGATCAAAATCGTATACCTACATATTATTAGAGCCGACTGTACCATACCATGACCGTAGCATGAACGTATCAAACAAAACACTATTCTTTACATTGTATTTATTGAAAAGTATGAGACGGTGTTGGCCGGCGCCGGAACGTCCTAATGGGCATAGTCTCATACTTTTCAATACAAAGAATAGTTTTTTGTCTGTTACGTTAATGCTACGGTCATAGTATGGTACGGTCTAGTGGCAGAGACCTTAAAGGCGGACGCAGCCTAGTTGGTAGCTGGAAGTTTCGGGTTCGAATCCCGGCGAGGGCATTATTTATATATTTATTTATCACTAATATATGTTCCTTGGTCATGGCTGTCTATATATTTAAGTATCTATATGTATCTATCTATTCAATATATGGTCGCCTGGTACCCATATCACAAGCCTTAAATGAGCTTAGGTTTGTGTGAGATGACCCAAGATATTTATTTTTAAACGGCAAGAGTGGTCCCATGCCGCGTTTTTTAAACAACCGATTCTAATTCCAGAAACCAATCGACATGGCGAAAAAGCGGCGAATGGAAATCGCGGTACTCCCAACTGTACTCTGGCAGAAGGATCTCGGTGTAAGTTTGTCCTCCTGTTGCTGTATCTACAGTCTAGACAGTCAGACTAGATGCTCACAAATGAAGGGTCCACGGAAAAAAACATGTTTAGTCAATTCAAATTACAGAAGGGAAAACCACCTTACTGTTAACAGAATAAGGTGTGAATTTGACCTGATTTTTTTAAGCATTAGACATGTTTTTTTCCGTGGACCCTTCAAATATAATAAGAGGAAGCTTAAGTTATCATAGAGCAGAAAGGTTATATTGCACAGATATTTTTGAGCACCATGGCTGCCCTGAAAATTCTGATGACGACTGTACATATTTGTACGAATAAAATAAATTTTTCAGCAGGGTGATTATAATGACAGCATAAATATGTACCTACTCGTAAGCTATATAATTATACGTTATTGGCATTTCAATTGAACGAGTTCACTATCTGCGGCCCATTTTTCGAACGAAATTAGATCAACAATCAGCCTTATAACTGTCAAATCAACGCATAGTCTAAATCACTGGTCCCAGAGACTTCAAATTTGGCCTATTGTGGAGTATACTAGCGTTGAAAATGTCGGAAAAAAATCAAATGTTTTTTCGGGAATGAGTGAAAACTTTGTTTTTTTTCAGTTTTTTTCGGGTTTTTGCAGAAATAATCAATGTCACTGTCACTGTTACTCCTTTCCATCTATTTCAATTGTCTTTTCCTTGATGACATCGTGCTCTCCTGGGGCCTATTTCTCGTACCTTATTAGACTAGTAATATTAGTCCATGGGCTAATATTTTTTACAAGTTTACAAATTTGCGTTTCTCGAAGCCACTCTAATAAAATATTAGTTACTAGTTACCAACTAATAAATATTAGCTAATATTATTAGACCTAATTTGGTTTTGGTTTCTCGAATATTAAGAAAAATAACTACACTTGTAAAATACACTCATAAAGCTATTAGTCGCCAAAGCTTGGTAAAAAATATTAGTCCAAACTATTAGCGTGTTTCGTATCACAGTTACTAAAGAATAGTTATTTGTACAACATGAGAGCAAAGTACGTATTTGATGCGAGTGTCAGTTTTGAATCTTGAGCGTAGCGAGAGACTCGAAAGACACGAGATTCAAATAACTTTGCTCTCAAGTTGTACATACAACTTTTCACCTCAGCATGGAGAAAAGGAAAATATGTTATTAAACATTTATTCGTGCCATCCCGTTATTTTTTGTTTTTGTTTTACCATTATGTTTGTAACAGAAAGTACATAATTATAACTACTAAAAAAATGAAAGCTCATAAAATTTTATAAAACAGTTATAATTATTTAGAAATGAACTCGTGTCGAATTTCTGAACGCGACTCTGACTCGCCTAGTACCACGATATCCGTCCGTTTTAAAACGGCTGTCTTTCTCTCTGTCACACTTATATATAAGAGCGATAGAGAGGTGGAATGACGGACGCCATAACATTATGTATGCTTGGTGGTAGGGGCCATATGCCGTTCGGATACAAGGAATCGGGTCCGATAAAACGCGTCGTCTAATACAACTGGCTGAATACGCTAGGATGCCATGAACGAAAAAAAAATGCATATTATGACAATTTATAACGTAACATTTTTCATCTCTGTCTTTTTACTAACAAGTGAAAGAAACAAAAGAAAAAGTTGAAGTCTAAACGTCATGGAAAACAACATTCACTCAGTGAGCAAAATCGCACTTTGCTCACTGATTTCGCGAATCAAAAGAAGTCTTTTCGAGCTGCTGAGGTGAAAAAATATAAAATGTGGACGGATTCGGATGAGAAATAATTAAAATTGTTAATTCCTCCCATTTTTACGTTTATATATTTAGGTTTACGTGTCCGAAGAGTTTCCAAATAAAATATCTCTGGCTTCCAATATATTCCTCAAAACCATCAACTTCATATCCATTCTTAATAAATTTAAATATTTTATTTTAAGTAAACAAACAATTTGCTTTTTACCGCCAATGTTTAAATTTGTTTTTAAATATGTAATAAGGCATGGGTAATACCCCAATCAGCCAAGCTGGACTAATATTTTTTATTAGTTTGCCAATATTAGTTACCAGTCTAATAATTATTTTTGAAAAACAGAAAATATTAGGACTAGTAAAATTTTCACTAGTAACTAATAACTAATATACTTGTAAACTAATAGTTACGAGAAATAGGCCCCTGGTATAAGTGAAAATTAGACCTAATTTACATTGATTTAGAGTTGAAAATTAAAGTGGAAACTTTCATTGATTTTTCCGAAAAATCCGGAAAAAACGAGCTGTTTGGAAAGAAACGGGATTTACTCCGGAATTTTTCAACGCTAGTGTACACATAAGGGGTTGAAAGGGGGGTCCAAAGTTGGTAGCGAAACAAGATTAATTGTTCTAGAAATGAGATCCTACTAAGAATATACGGAATTAAGGCTCCCCAAAAATACCTGCCTCTTATTAGGATTGATTTTACGTAGAATCACGATTTTCACTCCAAATATTGTCTCCACGATTATCGTCTCAGACTGACTTTAACACCATCCCGTTACAGAAGGATATTGCACTGCTGTATCGCCATCGACTTCACTTTCACGCTTACCGCATTACGCCCAAGAAGCCACCCAGAACACCTGACTTTCGCATGCCTTTCCTTCTTGATGTAATTTTACATGTCATTACACATAACCATCCGTGTCACCTTACTCGTCGATCCCATCGTCCGGTAGCGTAATAATCAGTTATTAGAACCGTCGTATCGTGACGAGATTCAAGGCTTTTTGGGCGCAGGCTGTCTGTAGTTATCTAACTCCGTATTTAATGTTTATAACTAGTACCTACAGTGTATTCATTCTTACTTGTCTTATCATGTAAACAAACCACAGACCAAGTAAAACAAACAAAACGTCAACGATGATCAAAAGACAATCACTAGTGATTAGAAATGTCGATATAATGAAATGTCAGCGATAATTTCACTGCTTAGGTACGTAAATAGAGGATTATCGATTTTACATCGTCTGTCAGGAAGAGAATTAATTCGTATAAGATTATATCAAAAACTATGGTTAAATTTCGAGGATTTTTCTCTGTCGCTCCAACGAAGGCGCCACTAGTCATGAGAAAAATCACATGAAGTGCACCCGTAACGAACAACGTGAAGCGAAGTAGCGAAACGAATGACGTTTGACGTGAAGATTTTATTCAATAGACAACTAAGCACTGCCAGTCTTTGAATAAAATAAATATTGAAATCAATTACAAAAACCGGCCAAGAGCATGTCGGGCCATGCTCAGTGTAGGGTTTCGTAGTTATTCAAAAACGGCTGGGCCGATTATGTTCAAAATAGTTTTATGCCAGCCCGCTATTCATGATTTTTTTTTGGACCTTTGGATCAAAAGTTAGAGGGGGGGACAATTTTTTTTTCATTTGGAGCGATATTCTCCGAAAATATTGACTTTAGAAAAAAACTTTCTTAAAAGCCCCTTTTTATTTTTAAGAGACCTATTCAGTGATACCCCACACTATACGATTACAGCAAATAAAAAAATCACCCGACATCACCAATTGGGGGGGAGGTACCCGAAAAATTTTTTTTTTTTACTTTTTATTGTATCACTTTGTTGGCATGATCAATATGTATACCTGTACCAAATTTCAGATTTATATGTAGTATTAACGGCCACTGAGCTAAGTATGCTGCGGAAAGACGGACATAGCGAAACTATAAGTATGGGTTCCGTTGTTGCCATTTTTGCTCCGAAACCCTAATAAATTTTGTTAAATTACTGCAATTTATTTTAATTGCATTTTCCTCGAGTTGTACTTTAAGTAGGTATTAATATCGATATATTGACATGCCAACATTATGGTACATAGACAATCTAGACATCGCAATGTCACATCAATGTCAGATGTTTTTAAAGTTATCCGACCGTAGCAGCATTTATTGACGAAAATCTTTACAGAAATGATATTTTTCAGTGCTTTTTTGAGTGATTATAATACTTTGCGAGTTTAATTAAGTATGCAACAACATTTGACGTGATGATTAATGTGTAATTGCAGAGAAAATTGTGATAATGTTTTCAAAAAGTGTTTGTTTACATGATAAGACACATAAGGATGAATGCACCTTAGGCTTCAATATTGTGTTGCGCTTGACTTGTTTGAGTCACTGCTGGCGTGACTCACGGAGAAAAAGTAGCAAACGCAGCCACGATCCTTTTAAAATGGTCTCGTTGGCCGTAAAACGTCGCAGACAATACAATATTCTTAAATTTTCTACGGTCTGGTGCTATAATAAAGTTCATCGTAAACACGTTCTTATTTCGATTCTCCCTGACCTATTGAAGCTATAAATCATTTTACTTACTGGTTGTGGCCTACAAATCACAATGCTATAGTCATATTATGTTCATAAAAGTTGCAAAAATAAGTTAACTATTATGAGTAATGGCAAGGCTTTAACAATAGGCGATTGTTGCAAATATCTTTGGATGTCATACAACAAATCATATGACAGATGAAAGAGATAAATATCAAGACGTGTAGGTATTAATAAGTAGGTACTTTGAGCCTGTCAATATTACTGTCACTTGTCTTTTAATAATACAAGTTGCATGAAGCAGGTTATAATAATTGTGAGCAGCAAGGACGACCACGTTTGCAAAATCGTCATAAACTCGAAGCAATAACACTTCACCAGAATGCTATCGTTATTGTTACTGGTTCGCTTAATCTTCTTCCGTTGGCCATGAAACAATGTTTTCCATAATAAGTGCGATGAATCATAACGATATAAAAACGTTAAACTGGGTTTTAGGTACTTACCCTATAAATTGTCACCCAAAATTATATTATTACTGTGTGACTACCTACTTAAAAAACACATCAAAATATTTTTTCTAAAAAGCATTCTCTGCCAGTCAACCTTCAGGCAAAGCAGATAAGCTGTGCGTGTTCCTTTTTTAAATCTTATTCGTCTTAATCCTACCGGATCTACAAATAAGTACTCGTACCACAGATCAGTAGGTACTTACTTACCAGAAATATACACTAAAAACATCACAGAATTAGATTTGGATAGAAGAAACAAGTTCATTCATTTGTATGGCGGCCGAGCGTGTCAGCTTTTGTACTGAAGTTGTTACTTTCCTATGATTTTAAATATGTCTCAGGCCCTTGAGTATTCATATTTTCATCACACTTAATGTCTAAGCGCGTCATTGCTTGCGCGCGTAGCGGGAGTAATAGAAAAGTGAAATTCCCTAGGGAGTAATAGAAATGTCAGTATGTCATTTAATAATATTATGTCTTAAAACTTATTTTTTTGTCGGCAAGTGTGATGAAAAACATTGTATGCATCACGGTCGGTAAGCGGAATACTAACTCGAGTCATAAAAGCCCTCCGCCTAACGGCGTCGGGCTTCTAACACTCTCGTTAGTATTTCCGTACTTACCTCCCTTGATGCACAATGTACTATTCTTTGTGTTGTTGCAATTAATATTACTTAAGGAGGCATTATTAATGTTTTTGTTCACTTCAACTTACAAAATTTGACGCCCGAAAGCTGCAAGCTTCGATTAAAGACGGACAACTCAGTGAATTTTACTGAGTTCATTTGACACGCTAAGCAGATACGTTTGCTTGATCTATGGTATATATGACATCTGTGAAAAACATACATTCTTAGACCGCAGGAAGAAAGCCCCCGCTGCATTTCATTCATGGAGAACTACAGTACTCCATACAACGACCTGGTGATGAAGCTTCGAAGCAGCCGCACGAGCAAGTCCAACAACTCGGAGCCTATGGAACAATGCTCGTTCACCTCCAACATAGGGCTCAGGTCTTTGCTGTCCCGGCAGAGTGAGATGTTTCCCAGCTGCACACATAGCCTGTTAGTACTCGTAAGCTTACGCCGTTGCCATCAAGGGGGTTATTACCATGACACTAACTCACTTGCTTTGATTTTTGCGATATGTCTATGTAAAATAAGAATGATGACATGTAACAAAAGCTACATGAAGCAAGTGAGTGGCTAATGCGGTTCAGATTAGGTCGAGAGAAAGGAAAGGCTATACTTACGAGTTGTATATTACTGTCCCTTTCCCTGAACCTAAACTGAATCGCATTAGTACGTCATGGTAAACCCCTAGATATAGATATATTGTGCAATTGTGCTCATGAACATCTGAGTAGGCCTCTACTCTATTGTAGCGTTGAAATTTTCCGGGAAAAAAACCAGATTGCTTCCAAATGGCTTGTTTTTTCGCTCGTTTCCACTTTAATTTTCAACTCTAAAGCAATGTAGGTATGTACATTATTACTTAACTCTATTTTTCACTTACAAAAGGCGAATGCTTGAAGAAAAATCAATTGAAATAGTTGGAAGGAGTTACAGTGACAATGATTATTTCGATTTTTTCGACGAAGAAAAAGTAATGATTATTTCTTTAAATACCCAAAAAATACGGAAAAAAAACAAGTTTCATAAATTCCCAAAAAAACGGTTTTTTCCTACATTTTCAACGCTATTCTATTGTCAATGCATTACAGTACGTGATCACATATTTTTAAGCACCGTGGTTGTTCCGATATATCTGATAGCGACTGCATGCTCCAATTGAAACCCTAGGCCTCACTAGAATTATGTCAAAATAACATGTAGCAAGAAATTACATACGTAAAAATACGTACGTTTAAAAAAATGTAGTTTTCCCGAATCGCCTAAGGTCCAAACATAAAAATTTGGCTGTCTGTGCATTTGTTAAATCCTAGGTAAGCAGACGCGCAGACACTAGGCAGCCAAGATCACAATCGTTCACTAAAACAGTGATCGTGAAGCCAAAATAAAATAAACAACGTCAGCTATTTAACGTGCAGTTAAAATAAACGGTCATAACATTAGTTTATCATGAGGTCATTATCAGTCATCATCAATAGGAAAAAGTTTAATTACCCAAATTTCTCCGCTCTGCATTATGTATTGAGCTCATATAAATATGCCGTGTCCTATGCCCTCGCCAATTAATGATGATTTATAATTATATTTTGAAATGTGTAGCAGACATATCTATACTAATCGAATGTAACTAGATTCATAATATTATCTAACCTAGAGGAACTTGCATAACAAAGTGAGGAAGGCCCCGAAGGCCACACCTTGATTGACACTAACTAGTGACCAATATTTGGACATAAATATTGAATAAAGTGCTAGAAATATTTACGGGGTCAACTTTGTTTGCTTAGATATTTAAGTATCTTTTTAATATTGTTACGAAACTGATTAATGTCTCAATTAAATAATTTTATAAATATATCGGCAATAAATAGCAATCTTACGTAAATCGATCGAGTCCCACACTATGCTCAATAACAAAATTCATCAAAAAGTCATAGGTATATTATTTAGTAGTATTTTTTAAACTAAAAATAAAACTATGAAAACGAATTACATCGCTTTTTATGAATTATGTAATTACATTTCTAACTTATGGGGTTCATGGCCTACGGGGGGCTATGGCTACGGGACGGGTAGTTACCGGTTTTCACAGTTTTATTTCATTAAAAAGTGTCGCAGTAACCGAAGAAAATATTAATTTTTTTTATTATTAAACAGAATCAAGACGCTTCATACTCCTCATATGAATGCCTCATACGTTGAAGGGTGGATACGTACAGATAAATATATCCTGTATGGTATTTATAATATAATTTCCAGTTCGGGCACTTTGGGACGCCACGACACGTTACTCCTAGACATGGTGCGCGAGCGCAACCGCGAGATGCAAGAGGCGCAGGACCAGCCGCTCAATCTTCCCGGCGACGACGCTTCCGAAGAGTACGTACTAAACTCCGATGTTTGTTTTAGAAGACGTTTAGTTGTCAAAGAGTCCATGCATGCAAATACACTCGTGTACGCCAATCAAAAAATAGTATACGTCGCACGCCACATTCCATTCGTGAGCGAATTGCAACGCGGCGCGAAGTCGCAAACGCGAGTGAGGAGCTTACGCGAAGGTATTGCCCGCCAGCCTCTTTTAGTCAAATCTAGTTTAGTCTAGGTGCCTACTTCTCGAAAGATATTACCTACCTAGACGAATAATATTACTACGTTGACTTGAACTTAGACGATTTTACTAATATTATTATTAGTCTAATACCGTTCGTAAAATAAGAACTTACGGGATTTCGCAGTACGCATACCAGGCGGATATAATATACACATTTTAATCACCAGCATGCCTGGTTTTGCTCGTACTCATGTAGATAATGTAATTTGCTGACTACCTATGTGAACAACCATTAAATAAGTACTTAGTAAGTAGTAGGTAATAATATTGTCTGTCACGCGTAAAATTCATATAAAAGTCATTGTCCTGACGATAGCGTCACATCGGGAGTTTTTATTCGACAATACTGTCTCTGTACTTGTACAGTGTGTGATTTACATTTGCCAACCAAACCGTGAAACAAAAGTAACCACCTACTGCCACAATAGCATAATAAAAAGTGATGTTGACAAAGGCGCATTAGTAAAAAATCCACATTTTCTCGACTTTCACTCTCGATACAATTACGTCTATTAGCTAAAACTTTCTCACAGTCTTATTAGATAAGGCTGGCACCTGTGGTAGTTATTATGTTAGCTCGGTAGGTAATACTTTGATGTGTAATTCGATCTGACGATTATTTTATTTCGCGAATGTTCTCGAGGCAATTTTGTAGCTAATAGATGGTTACATTGTTTTTAGTAGTAATAGCATGTAGTCTGAGTCCTTAAATGCTATTTGAGAACAGACATCTGCAGATAACAGTACCTCGAATTACGTAGGTACATGTACATCTGTACTTAATTACTGTGATACATTACACTCCATCGATATAAGTACCGAGATGAAATGTTTAGGTAAGTAACTCTTACATAGATCTCTATAGTCTAGTACCTAGATAGTTTGCAGTTACAATTTAATTCATGACATGTAGTATCCATATTTATTGTCCACGGATCAGTGTTAGAACATTCTTAGTTAAGTAAAACCCAATGGCACACTTGTTGTACATTTTTGCCCTCTAACGATATCAATGAAAGTCGTTTTAGGGATTTGCGGAAGTAAACAATTGATCTAATTTAGTCAAATATTATATCCTGGGAAAACGTATGTTATCGAGCTTTTGGGCAAACCTTGGTCGCCCAGTATGTTACAGTTATAGGTAGTATGATGCATATTTTGCTGCGTGGTGACGGCAGTAACAATACATTTGTAACCAGCCCAAATCCTCCTTCGGGTGTTGTAAGAGCTTAGCGAATCGATATGTCAATGAATATCGTTTATGGGTAGAAGATTGATGATGGGCAGCAGCATCATCATAGTGCACATAATACTGCAATAGCATGGCGATTATGGGCATTTACCTCCTATGAACTACGTTACCCTACCATGTGCTGCCGCTACGTTATTAACGCGCGTTTACTTTCTCTCCATCCCGCTCGTACTTGCGTATTGACGCGAGCGAGCCGGATACAGTACAGCTACAGTAGCCGTACCATGAGTTGGAAAGTAAGGGATAGGTACTGCGACCATATATAACATGGACGTCTAACGCCAGCTCAAAAATGCCCCCAAAAACAATTGTTCAATTGTGCCAAGATAGTACGGTCAAATCGTACATAATTTTACCCTAAACTCGCAAATCAAGTAGTATCGCTGCATTTTTGGTATGTTGTTTAGACACCATAGGAGAGTATAAAACCATATTTTGCAAGCAAAAAAAAGTTGTGCTAGCTGGGTAGTACGTGAAAAACTGCGAAATTTACGGCCATTTTTTAGTTTCTGATTTTTATTTAAAAAACCTTACGTTTTTTGATATCATATGTGAATAAACGTTTAAAGACTGATAAATTTCAAACAAGTTGAGCTAACATGCATTACCGTAGGTCTTATAGTTTCAGAGATTCGAGACTTTAAAAAGTACCCTTTTTTGTAAACTAGATAAAATTTTGTGTTTTGCTAACGTTTTCGACTTAATATCGCCGCACCTAATTATGCTACGAAAAACATGCAATAATGACCTTATAGCGCACTTAATATTCTACAATTTAAGGGTAAAATTAGGTCAGTGAACTTTGTAGTTGAAAGTATAAGCCCGAAATTCCAAAGGCAGGAGGCCCGCTATCTAAGTTTTTCATACAAATCGCAAGTCGAGTTGCAAAGCTGCATTTTTGGTATATTATAAAGGCCTTGTAGATATATACGAAAATGCATATTAAAAGAAAAACAAAAAAATAATTTGGGCATAGGACGTAAAAAACGGAAAAAAATTCGCACTTTTTTTAGTTTTTGACGTTTAACTAAAAATCTATTATCTTTTTGATACTGATTGCTATAAAACTAAGAAAGAACATTAAATTTGAAAGGATTTGAGCTACGTTGCATCACCGTAAGTTATATATATTTTGAGATACGACATTTCATAAAGTGCCCTTTTATCAAAACATAAACAAATTTTAGGTTACGTTAAAGCTATTCACTAAATATTGGCAAAACGTTCACGCTAAGAAAAAAAAGTAATTGTAGATAATAATTACATTAAATTTGGAACAAATTGAGCCGATAACAATTACTGTAAGTCTTATAGTTGGGGGTATACGAGGCTTCAAAACATGCATTTATTTTCTTAACTTAATGAAGGGCACATTTTGAAATGTCGTATCTCTAAATCTATATAATTTAGGGTGATGCAAGGTAGCTCAAATCCTTTCAAATTTAATATTTTTTCATAGTTTTATAGCAATTAGTATCAAAAAGTTATAGTTTTTTAGTTAAACGTCAAAAACTAAAAAAAGTCCGATTTCTTTTCAGTTTTTTACGTGTCCTATACCTAAATTCTTATTTTTTTTTCTTGTAATATGCATTTTCGTACATCCCGATAGAGCCTATATAATATACAAAAATTGCAGCTTTGCAACACGACTTGCCATTTGTATGAAAAACTTAGATAGCGGACCTCCTGCTTTTTGAATTTCGCGTTTTTAGTTTCAATTACAAAGTTTACTGACCTGATTTTACCCTTAAATGAAAGAATATTAATTGCGCTATAAGATAATTATTTCATGTTTTTCGTAGCATAATTAGGTAAGGCGATATTAAACCAAAAACGTTAGCAAAACTCAACATTTTATCTAGTTTATAAAACAGGGTACTATTTGAAGTCTCGAATCTCTGAAACTATAAGACCTACGGTAATGCATGTTATCTCATCTTGTTACAAATTCATTCATCTTTAATCGTTACCTGATACAAATAGTCAAAAAACGTAAGGCTTTTTTTATAAAAATCAGAAACTAAAAATAGACAGTTAATTTCACAGTTTTTCACGTATAACGCAGCTAGCACAACTTTTTTTTTGCTTGCAAAATGTGGTTTTATACTGCCCTATGGTGTCTAAATAACATACCAAAAATGCAGCTTTACTACATGTTTTGCGAGTTTAATGTACGATTTGACCGTACTAAAGATGGGCAGGACATAGAGCTTTTCTTAACACTGCGCATATTTCGGCGCAACATCGTTGACAAATGTTTATAGAATACAGCCAATCAAAACTTTGATGGACCAATCCCAACCATTTTTAAATGGCGGTTTAAGTTTTTATAGGTTGATATTGACATTCATTACCGTGATGCATTGAAGAAGGGGTGTCACTTGTCAACTAAAATTCTGGACCGTTTTTGAAAGGCAATTTAATATGGCATGCGGCTTCCATGTTTTATTTGTTCGTAGGATAGGTACCTTAAGGTTTTACTCGATACGTAATGCATTCTATCGCGCTCGCACAGACATATCGGAGCGAACGCGATGGCCTGCTTTACGTATCGAGAAAAATCTAACGTGTAAGTGGACTGAGAGAGTGAACACCTTCAGTAAAATAGCTGTAACTCACTACACTGTTCAACTAATTATTGGGTCAATATTTTATCTCCTTGCAGGTCTTCCACCGAGCCTTGTACGCATGGCTTAAGTCACCGGTTTACTGAGAGAAGCGTGTCACGCTCCCGGTTCTCACGCATCTCGACGAAGCGAGATATGGACATACCCTCCATCTTAGCCTTCAACGTCACCGAACCGCCACCGGTATGTCGTCAAGTCAAAGTCAAATAATTCTTTATTCAAATTGGAATAGCAACAAACTCTTTTGAGTCGTCTAAGTATTAAAACTACTTCCGGTTCTAACCCTACACCGCTGACCCGAGAAGAACCAGTAAGAAACTTGGCGGGACTTATTTTTTCAAACAATCATGGTACATCTTACAATCTTACCCTTGCCTCGCGCAGTAGATCAAAACGGACTAAAAGTCCCTTTACATACGATGTTTTGTTGGAAAAACCGCTTACCTGCAGTGCAAAAAAGCATAGGTTTTTAATTGAAATGTCAATATTTACCTATAATTGGTTTCATACAAAAGCAGACAGAAGTGCACCCAATTGTCTCTCCCCTTGGATCCGCGCACGAGGCCAGAAGAATGTTAAAATACCGCGAGCCGTTTATATCTTACCAACAGCCAACTCATATTAACCAAATTACACAGACACTAACTTTAGCCACTTGCTACAGGCTCAGCCTAGTTTCTAACACACAGGAATTCTAACTTTCTGTCTCTTTCGATAGCAGTAGAAGCGGGGTGACCAGAAAGCAAGTTGTAGGTATACGAAGACGTGACAAGACCAACTCATGAAGGCCACAAGCACGCAAACGTACTAAGTCTGTAATTTCCATTATTTTTGCAGACTTCCTTACCACTCGGTATACCAGCGTTCCAACAGAAAGAGTCCTTGCAGGAGATGGACGAAGTCCCAAGGTGGTCCATACGCCGCTCCGTATGCCCCGTCTGCTCGCAGAAATGGAAGGATAGAAGTTCTATAAACAAAATTAAGAGCTCAGGTTTGTCTCCGATATTTTCGCGGTGTATCATTTTTCTACAAATCCGCTTGAAGAAACTTAACGTTAACATTTGCGTTTGCGTATTTCATCCCGCTCCTACTCGCGTCACCAATAAGCGGAAAATATAAGAAACATACAGTCGAATTGAGCCTCCATTTTAAAGTCGGTTGAAAAGGAAATTACGCAATCCAGTTAGTTCACACCAGCAGCAGATATAAGTTTTTAAGAAAGCGACTACCAGTGAGGACTTAACCAATCTGATCTAAAACCTTCCCTCACCTCAATGACCATAGTACCGAATAATGTCGATATAGATTTAAATCTACAAATAATTTTGTATCACTATTGCATGTCACACATAATAAAATTACACGATCTTACAGGATTGAAAAGAAACGCCTTACAAGAAATACCTTCTGTAATAGCACCTGCCCGCTTAAGAACGGCAGCAAGGGATACGTAAGTAGTCGTATGTTCTTATCATTATCAGACAAAGCTCGTCTCACAATAGGCACTTAAGATCAGATTTCAGGTGGTCTCAAGGGGACTGTAAGTTAAGTACCTGCCTATAGGTGGGTCACTTAATACCTGTATGGTCGAGTGTACGAGCCGGGGGTTTGTTTAAGTTATTTATGATTGTTATGAATGAATTCGTCGCTTTTGAAACCAACAGTAGGTATAAAATTATGCAGTAGGTATTTGTGAACCATGTGTATGTAAGCTAAATGTAGACATTATCAAAATATCCTAGATCTGGCCAAAAAATTGATGTTTTATATTAGATTTAGTAACTTTTATCGACTCGCCTTTTTTAAAGATTTGTTAGTATGAGTAGGTACTTATATGCTTCAATGCGAACTAAATTTTATATAATTTAATATTTAATATCGCGTTCGTTGAGAAAAATAAAGAAAAGTCTCGGTTGTATCCCAAACGGTATCCCAAAATTGTGACCGGCAAGAAACTCAGCGGGACAACTCTTTTCAAAAAACATTTGTAGTACATCTTAAGATCATCATGCATTAAACCAAAACATACAATTTTGATTAATAAGGAAATTTAAAATAATTTTGAAAAAAAAAAAAAAACAAACAGAGTTGTCCCGCTGAGTTTCTTGCCGGTCCCAATTTTGGGATACCTTCCTAACAATACAATCATACAAAGGAAGGAAATACTTCTCAGACAGTGGCGTAGGGATAGAACCGGCGTAGATTATTTATTTTGTCTCTTGTCTTCATTCTGAAAATATTTGTAATGAATAACTAGCTTAATTTGCAAATTTTGTATCCACCCTTAAAATTTATTGTCTGTGGTTTAGTATTTTTTCTTTGGTGGGTAGTTTTGTACTTATCTTTCTTATTTTGATGGAGGTAGATCTATCAAATTTCCTCCATTGTCAGTCATCCGCAGACCACGAACCCTGTAAAGTGTTCGAAACGTCGGAATGAAGTTAAAATTAGTTAATATACGCGAGTTTATCCGTTTTCATAGTTTTATTTCATGAGTAATCCTCGCGGTAACCGAAGAAAATATTATATTCTTCTGTTAATTCTTGTTCTGGTTTTAGTAGGTAGGTATTGTAATGTTTTCACTTAATTCACTGCCTCTTGGGCCGGGGCCCTCTTGGGTCGGGGGCCCGTGGCATTTTGCCAGCCCTGCCACCCCATTTTACCCCATTTTTATTGTTACGCCACTCCATTTTTCCAGCACCCTCCGCCCAGTCGCTCCAGAGGTGGAAGACGCGTCCTTCCCACCCGGCCTGCGCTGCCGCAGCGCAAGTTGGCAGTTGATCCGCGCCCGGCGCATGCGCACGCCGAAGCCTCTTGCGCCGGCGCCGGAAGAGCCGCCAAAAGGCTCCGCGCCGCAAGAGCAGAAGGACTTAGACACGCGCGTCACCAACTTTTTATCGAGCTAGAGCTTTTAACCCTTTGTAAGGCAGAGGGAATATATTTCCCACCATGTGTCAACATTATGTCTTAGTGGCAAGATACCAAATTTTGCGCGTTTCTGTCTGTCTGCAAAACGATGAATTTCACAGTTGCTTGCAATTTATTGCTGAAATTATTAAAACAAAATTACTGTTTGTAAATGTATCCTTGCGTTTCAAAACATCCAGGAACAAACTTGTGAATAAGTGTAAAATTAATTCAAACTTAGAGAACTATACTATTTATCTATAATAAATTAACACGGTAATAAAAAAGTCACCGTAACATTAAATCAATAAAGTGCGTTTTTGTTATTAGTCGTTTAAACTTTTGTTAAAACGAAAGATCAGTGGGCCTATGTCGTCGCGTCGCAGGGAAGAGATGAATTTACTTATATTGTCAACCCCGCGCTGAGGAAGCCCATTAGGTAGTGGTAAGTGGGACTAGCTTCTCTAGGCGGAGAAGAGTAGGTACCCACAAAATAAACCCTGCGATATTTATTCAATTCAGGGCACTTCAGGGTGTACTCACTCCAAAGGAGGAAAAATTTGTAAGTTTTGTAACGTTTCAACCCCTACTTAGAAATGTAAGGTCTAGACTAGGTAGATATACCTATTATTATGTGGGCCCCAAGGCCATCGCTTTACTGGTGGTTAATATATTGCGACCTTGACGAGATTGATTTTCATATTGGTACCAAATTTTCGCTTTTCCGTGCTAACGATCAGAGATGATTATTCATGGACAAACGGACAGGCAGACTTGGCAAAACTATAAAGGTTCATAGTTTACTACGGAACCCTAATAAAAAGAGGTACTCATGGATCCAATGAGGATGTGGATCTTCACCATTAATTTGGTAGCACTGCAACACAGTATGTCAAACGACAGCTGTCAGAGAAGTGTCACTGTCATTGTCATTTGTTTTATTATTGTGACACTGGACTTGATTACGAATATGTCGTGACTAACTGATAAAAAACATTATAAAAATCATAAATCGTTACAAACAGTAACTGCAAATTTTGTGTTACTTGATAAGAAGCCAGCCATGGCTCTCCTTCCGCTTAGAAAACTTTTATTAACAACGACAAAATGTTACGGCAGAAGGCACTTACCGGTGCGAAACCTGATGTCTAAGCAGCTGGTGTACAGCCAATTTGGAGATCCTCTAAGTGTTGTGAAGTTCAAAGAATGTCCGGTTCCAGAACTAGGAGAAGTGGAAATCCTCGTCAAAATGCTAGCTGCTCCTATCAACCCAGCCGATATAAACACCATACAAGGTATTATAGTAACTAAGCCTACGATGTTCTGTGCGATTTTCCTAACATGAAGGGTGTTTTTGGCTTTGTGATTGTTGCATGAAATGAAGACCTTAAGGTATTTTTTTTGTTTTTATTTAATAATCTACTTGGTTGCTTTTAATATGCAAATCATATCACATTATCTTATTTCAGGAAAGTATCCAGTCAAGGTTAATCTGCCAATGATTGGAGGTAACGAAGGAGTGGGAATAGTGGAGGGTGTTGGTAAAAAAGTTGAAGGTATTTGTCCCGGAAACAAGATAATAGTGACAAAACCAGTCCAAGGCACTTGGCGAAACTATGCTACATTTTCAAAGGATGTAGTGAAAGTTGTCCCAGACAATTTAGGATTAATTGAAGCTGCCACACTCACAGTCAATCCCTGCACAGCGTACAGAATGCTGACTGACTTCAAACCAGTTAAAAATGGACTAGTTGTCATCCAGAATGGAGCTAATGGTGCTTGCGGACAAAATGTCATCCAGATATGTAAGGCTTGGGGTGTGAAGAACATTGCTGTTGTTAGAGACAGGCCTGACATAAAGGACTTGAAAACATTCTTAGAGTCTCTTGGTGCTACACATGTACTCACTGAACAAGAGTTAAGGACCACAACTCTATTCAAGGATAAGGTAATCAACAAGCCTTCATTAGCTCTCAATTGTGTGGGTGGCAAGAGCACCACAGACTTGCTAAGACACTTGGAACATTCAGGGTGCATGGTTACCTATGGAGGCATGTCTCGGGAACCAGTCACTATTCCTACCTCAGCATTTATTTTTAAAAACATCTCATTCTTCGGATTCTGGATGACAAAGTGGAATGAAAATGCAGATCCTGCAGCGAAGGAAGAAATGATGAGTGATATTGTGAATTTGATGTGTGAGCAGAAACTAAAGGGCCCGGTTCATAAGTTAGTCAAGTTTGACAATTACCAGGAAGCAATTGGCAATGCCCTTACATCTAAAGGATTTACTGGTTGCAAATACATCTTAGATTTTAGTTAGACGCTTAAGTTAATATTTACTTAGTTTATGATTTGTAAGTAACATCCCAGGTGGTTAGAAGTTAGAATTCACTATAAGCTGTTCGAAATAAAATGTTTTATATTATAATATCTTGTTTATTTATTTCATCTCAAATGAAATATATTTAATTATATGTGCAATACATTTAAATAAATATAGGCCTGTAGACAATAACTACTCATTGTAACAGGAAAATGAGAATAGATAGGGTTTTTTTATGTTCTTTCATAATCATCATCAGAACTATAGTTAACTTCAAAATAACATGTATTTTTAATCCATAACCAGCTTGACTATTACTAATTGCATATATTATACATTCAGCATTCTTCTTACCTCAAATCATATTGTAAGGTATCTACTGCATACATTTTCTTTTTTCAGGAATATATCCACGGTTGCCCATGTTACCCCACATAGCTGGTGATGAAGGTGTTGGTGATGTGATGGAAGTTGGCAATAATGTGACATATGTAGAACCAGGCCATAGAGTAATCCTATCTTCTCGTCAGCTGGGAACCTGGAGATACTATGGCATTTTTAATGAAACTGATGTCCACAGAATTGCCCCTAACATACCCTTAGCTGAAGCCAGCATGCTTTCAATAGCGCCTTTTACTGCCTACAGATTGCTACACGACTTCAAGAAACTAAATCCAGGGCAATGCATTGTACAAAATGGAGCAAATAGTGCCATTGGACAAAGTGTGATTCAAATATGCAGAGCCATGGGAGTTAGAACGCACAATATTGTTGCCAATCACTGTGGGTATGAATCTGTAAAAGATCACTTGTTGTATTTGGGTGCCACAAAGGTTTATACTCTTGAAGAGGCTGAAGAGATGGCATGTTGTTGTTTAAGTTTTCATCGGCCAACATTGGCACTAAATTGCATAGGAGGGAGGTATGAGGATGTTATGCTGATGCTACTTGAACGCAATGGAGACATGGTATGTTATGGAGGGGCTTATTGCCTACCAGCTAATGAGTACATGCGCTGTGATGTTTCCTTCCACAGGTTCGATTTGTGTACTTGGAATCAAACTGCAACAAATGTAGAAAAAGATGAGACATTAAAACAATTACAAGAGCTAATAATGATGGGGAAATTTATAGCGCCTGAGTATAGAACTCTATTGCTCAAAAATTATGGTCGCGCTCTCGCCAATACTTGTCCTTGTGAAGCTTTTGCGACTTGTAATTATGTGTTTGATTTTACGTTGATATAAAACTGTATGTACAATTGTACATGTACCTACAAGCTGAAATTGAACACTTATTTATTTTATAATTGGATTTTGAGAAAATGTATTACAGTTTGTAACAGTGTTTGTCAAAAGGTTGATAATAATGTTTTTTTTACTAAATTTATTTTGTTTCTTATATGAATATTTAAATTTTTAGTACCATAATAGAATCTGTGCAGAAAGTGAAAACGAGTGGCAGCAAGGCACACCCATCCCATACATCTCTCGTGCCTTCACGTGCCGAACAAACTAGTGGTTAACAAACTCTTGGCACCTCATGAGCTCATGGTGTCACACACTTATGTATGCTCGTACTAATAATACTAAATTTTGCATGCCCTTATTGCTGATCTGATGATTATTTACAGTCACGTCTAATAATATGTGTACATTTCGGAACGTATGTCAAAGACATATGGTTTAAAAACATATTATTAGAGCCGAGCGTACAAAGACATTACAGTAATGACACATGCGCGTTGCTGACCATGTGTAAGATGGTTTTTTTTAAAGCTGCATAAAGCCCGTTTTAGACGGTAGGCAAGTAGCCAGTACAGTATTAGTAGATTACATGCCAAGGCCGTTTAAGTGAGAAATGTCTTGGACAACGTGTACCTAATTGTGATAAACATGTAATCCGAGGCTTTGCCATTTAACGGCCGAGGTGTGTATGTATAGGTACTATTTTTCACAAGCAAGTATGACGTTTCATGTGCAACTAGGACAAGAGGTCGTTAATGGAATGAGGGTTTTCGATATTTTTTCTGCCACCAGGCGGCGCTTCGTACGCACCTGGTCTCGACAACTGTCAGATTCATACTATTCATAGGCACCTGGGCCTAAAATATTGAAATTCTATTTTATTTGGAAGAGAATTGATTTTGTAATGGATTACCACTATTACACGGTCATCGAACTGAAGACGGAGCTATAAAACAGGCGCGCAAAGTCACTGGTATTAAAAATAATTACTTTAACTTTGTTAATTTCATGAGAATTGACTTGGAACTATTTTATTTATTTATTTTAGGTAACAATATGCCTAAAGTAATGGTTTTCAGAATAAATAAACCTATAAATATGTTGAAAATTAAATGCCCGTATTTATTTTGACAGATCGTTAAACGGTCGGCTCAGTGCTGCCATCTCACCTCCCCATAGCGGCAGAAAAAGTATCAAAAACCCTCATTGAATACAAATCTTGAAGGCCTAGGCCGGCAAAGTGCTCTTTTTTTAATTCCATTCCACATAAATTTGTGGCACAGGCGTCATGACATTTTGCCACTATGCATATAAAAAAAAAAAACTGATGTTTTTGTTGTTTATTTCATTGTATGTTTGAGAAAAGCACTATACATACTTCGGCCGGAAATATGGGGTTGCCTTTTGGCCCGGCCTCTGGCAGGCGGCGATTTAGTTTAGCGCAGCGGCCGACAATCAATGTGCTGCTTGCAAGCCGGAGGGCAGAAAAAAAACGTAGTCTTACATACATGCTGTGAAGATTTTTTAAAATATTAGTTTCATTATCGATTGAAGTTTACGATTTAATTTATAGATCATTTAAAAATAAGTGGTGAATAGAAAGAACTTCTAGTACCACGAGAGGGGGTGATCTTATGTTTCATTTTACGCAGCGCCACAGCAGATTACGAAAATACAGCTGATTTGCGTCAAAAATGTCATAATGACAATCTGTGAATCCGATCGATTTGTTGCTGCCCGAACTTTGTTCAAACAATTTTATTTTTAATTTATAAAATGTTCCATTTATTCAATTAAATAATGTAACATAATATCATGAATTGAATTTTTAATATTTCAGCAGTTTATGATTTCTGTGTAGCAGGTTGGAAACAATAACCGGTATTATTATAATATCTAAATCAAATCAAATTACAAATTTATAATGGATAAAGAAAACTACGAAACCTACGAGTTCATGCCTGCTTCTGGGAGTGGTGCTGAAGCTGAACCGTATCAATTTTTCGTTGTGCAGGACGACGGAACGTTTCTTAGTAAGTTTTTATATAATTACTAGTTTATTTAGTTTTTGTTTATTTAGAATCACCAACGGATAATACTTCTAGATATTTACAATAAGTTCAATTCCAAATATCATGCTTAGCTTATTATAGGTGACCACGACTCTCATGGGAATGTTACAAAGAATAGAACACCTAATTGAGTAATACTTTATCTGAAACTAGAAGAAGAATTATACTAAATTAAACTAGCTTAACTAATATACTGGAGTTTATTGATGTTACATGAGAACTGTGAGCAGTAATCGTCCCTATGGATGCAAAACCTTGTCAAAACTTTAAAAGATGAACTATAAGACCACTTTAACATAAAAAGATATGAATATTATTAGCAAATTGTTTTTCAATTCAATTGTATACTGGAATCGGAAACTATGAATTGAAATTCACATCCACTCTTAAGTACTTTTTTTAATCCCCCTGACACCAGCTTGACCTATCTACAGAACTTACAATGTGCTTAAATGACTTACAATTTCACAGAATATTATTTCACCAAATTTTTATTTTCATTTGCAATTAATTATGTTGCAGTAAACAGACAAGTCCAGTATGTGACTCAAGTTCAAGACAGCAAAGAAACACTGGAGGGTGAGCAAGCCTGCACCATGCTAGATGTGGCACCGCAACAGTTCTATGTTGATATTGACACTACTACAGAAATGATTTCTGTACCAGGTAAATTTCATTACACTTTGTTTTTGCTCTCTGCATTGATGTAGATTATTTGTTTGTTTTTGACACTTTTGTACTTTTCTCAAACATGCAATGAAATATTGTCTTTATGTTCCTTAATATAGACTCGGAAGTATCGCTTTTAGGGCACAGTAACTCACTGGGATGGAAATGGAATTTCATAACACTTTTCTGGCCTAGGCCTGCAAAGTAACTTTTTTTTTAATTTCGCCAATATTGTCATTATTTTTTTTGTATTTCTTTGTATGTTTGAGAAAAGCACTATATAGTCATGTCTCGGCGTGAAAACGGATTCCCGGCCTCGTTACCTATCCGGCCTCGCTTGCACGCTCGCTCGGCCGTATATAAGGACTGTATCGTTATTTATAAATACAACTTTACTTGGCCGTATTTTTTTTATATTACATTTTTAAATAAAAAAACATACATGTGTCTAATTACTGCTTTAAGAAGGTACATATTTCATCCTAGAAACTCGACGTGAAACATCTGGATTAGACACAACTAACCCAATCCTCCCGAGTAATAAAAAATATTTCGGACAAATACTGCAAAAAAATTTACGGTTTGCGAAAAAGACTACATTACACACAAAAAAATCGTACTATGAAAGACACGCTTTCACGTGCTTCGTAATGTCAAATATTTAGGTATTTTCATAGCACTTAAATTTCAAAAAAAAAAATGTCCTGAATTTGTGAAAGGATACTTTAAAGAGAATATGGTATGTAGCTAACGTGTATTCTGACTTTGACATCCAATATAACAATCATGGAGCATTTATATCCACCTGTTCCAACGATGGATCAAGCCCATGGTGTTTCATTAAGGCTTTTATGTGTGGCTGATTCTTATAGCTGTTTTACTGTTCTCATACGCATAAGAAAGTGAAGGTCATCTAAATCGTTGTCTAAAAATCCCATTTTAAGTAAAACATTAAATCCACCACATTTAATTTGCGTATGCTTGATTGGGGAATCATGAAGACACCGTTTAGATAATATACTCGGGCAATCTTGTCTTATTGTTTCTAAAAATAGTACCATGGAGTCGCTGAAATAGTCTTACATTCAGCTGAATAGGTTTGTCCGAAATACGTTTGATAGGCAATAATGAAAGCATCATAAAGACCCTAAAATAAATGATTTGGAAAGTAGCCATATATCACATGACACTCAAAAATATCTACACGCCATACACTCAGAACATAGAAACGCGAAATAATACATATTTCAAGAGTTAGACCAGGTTGAACTTGTATTTATAAATAACAATACAGTCTTTATACCAACTTGGCCGGAACTCCTCATTTTCCCGGCCTCTGATGTAATGTACTATTTTTAAGTACAGATATCCGTATTGTATGTGGAGGGAAATATCAACACCTAAGTGTAATATCAATTACAAATTATTTTTCGTGTTATCAATCGTTAAAATAGTATACCTAACTGTTTCAAAAATAAAATTATCTTTTTTTCTGTAGATCAATTTAACATACCAGAGGGATCAAACAATCTGTATGCAAACAGCTACCTTTTGCAGCCAGAATCGACTACTCCTGTGGAACAGGTACTAAATAAGAAATATCTTATGACTGAGAACTTTAGTTCCGGATACATTATAGTATAAATGTCTTATTTTACGGATTAAGTTACATTTAAATTAACTTGACCAATTCAAAATCTATATTTATACACCGTGTTTTTATTGATTTCCGTTAAATTTAAGGGAAGCTTATTTAGGTCAAAAATAATTAATTTCTCTAAGAAACAAGTGTCTTAACTCTTACTGTTATTGAGTTATTAAAAAAATAAGTTTAATGAGTGAATAAGTGTATTGCAACCTTTATTACATCCTAATGTTACTTACATATTTTGACATCAGCAACCGTCCGTCGCCTGAGATCTTATTGTTAAGGTTCTCTCACACTTGCCATTACAATTATTATACATGAAAACGAAAAAAAAATATTTTTTACGAAATTAACAAAAGCCAATATACCAGGCAACTTCTATTAATGTCCTATTAATGAAATCAATAAAAACACGGTGTAGAATAATTATTTAAAAAGTTACTTGGATGTGGGTAGTTATTTTTTTTTTTATTAATTTGTAACGTAATACAGTTCCATTACTTACAGCCTTTTTCAAGATCCACAGATAAAACAAATACTACTTAGCTTTTCCAGGACTTATAAAAAAAGGACAACTAACATGTATCTGTCAGATAGATTTTATTTGAGATAGTATAACATGCCCTTAAATATACCTATGTAGATAGCCTCTATAGCTCATTTGGTACCTATGTACTTACCTTGCTTGTGAAGCTAGAGGTCCCGAGTTCAAAACACATATTTTATCACAATTTTTTTTTCTCAGTCATGTTTTTTCTCTATGTACCTATTTAAGGTATTTTCACTTTACCTACAACACACGCCTCAATTGAGCTTACCTACTGATGCTTGATTTGTGTATAATGACTTAAAATGATATTTATTTATTATAAATGTTCAGGTTGAAACCAATGTTGAGCAGCTCAAACCAAACCTACAAGTGGACACTACTCTTGTCGAAACTAATAAGACGGATGCCGTAGCAGGAAACAGCTTGACAGAGGTAAATAAAAATATACTCGATCCAACATTCCAACAATCCCTGCCATTAAAAAAAGGCCACAAATTAAAAAAACCTATGGGGAGACAAAATTTTTTATTTACCGCCTTTTTCTACTGCCAGGAATTGTTGGACAGTGTGTAGCAGCATAGAATACTAATATAGATAAATTAACGATAGCTTGGAATCTCATAGTAGTGGTTTTACCTTATGTCTTTGCAATTAAAAAAAAAAAAAATCAAAAATATTTTATTCGATAGCTTTAGAAGTAATAACAATATCTACACTGGTGCCTCTTTTTAAGTGTTAATACACTTGTGCTAAGAGAGCACCGCTCATCCAAAGAGTAATTAAGAAATACATTACAATCTTAGGCTATGTTCTTAAGAATACAAAATTTAAAGTAACAAAAGTATCAAGTTTAACGCAGTAAACATTATACATTGCAATATAATTTTAATCCTAGACTAACTCAGGGTATGTGTGTGGTGTACGTGCGTGTGTGTGTGTGTGTGTGTGTGTGTGTGTGTGCATGCGTGTGTGTGTGCATGCGTGTGTGTGTATGTGTTTGTTGTGTTCCGTATGCGTGCATATATGTTTGGGTCTACATTCAATGTTCGCTATACTTATTTTGAAGCAAGTTTTCTATGTCATTATATGGAATCTCATAGTAGTGGTTTTACCTTATGTCTTTGCAATTAGGTTTAGTATTAGTCAAACTATTTCATTACAAAAGACAAGAAAATTCAAATATAGCATACCTATGAGGGTTATAGGTAAGCGTATGCAATTCCATGCTCTCAGTAATTTAGTTAACATCTGATACTAACCATGCACCACAATTAGTTCTTAAAAAATATTAGGTAGTTTATTATCATGATTATACATTGTGTCATTTTCGCACGTGTAACATTAGAACGTGATGAGAGCTGGTTTCTAGGCCACAATTCACTATAAAAGCGCGACCATCATAGGCCTACTGAAATGCCACGTCAAACACGAAAGCAGTCACCCAAACGACACGTCACCGAAGTGTCAAAACTGAATTTGAACTTTACATACGTGCGTGTAGGTCTATATTGCTCTGTAGACTGTGACGTCTGTGGCGTTGGTCCTGGGGTGCCGATATAACAGTCATTGGCCTTCAAAAGATTAATGTCTATACAGGTGATTCATGAGTCATGAGCAGGAGTGAACAGGCTACTACGGACGGTCATGCTGACCGACTTTCACTACGGCGACAACCAAGAAATCACCAAAAAAAAATCTTTATTATGAGTTAATTGATCCTTAATTGATAGTTAAGTATGAATTAACTCTTAATTAATAGATTTTTTATGCAATTTCTTGGTTGTCTCCGAAGTAAAAGTTGCTCAGCGTGACTGTCCCCAGTACCCTGTTGACTCCTGCTCATGACTTAATATTATATTCTTATTTAAAATAACACACCGGATATTACACTTAAATGTTTTTATTACTTTAGAATCTTTAGATACATTCGATCTCAATCGCCATTATGAATATGCACACTAAGTGACAGCTGTCATTATATTTGGCGCGCTTTGCGCTATTTGAGTCATATAAATACATGACATTCGTCCCCCTTTTAAAGGAAACGTACTTACAATATTTTATAAATCTAATCTTTCAGGGGCTCTCCTGACTCTTGTAGACCGTCTCAGATCAGGGACGGTCACGGGGGTTGATGGTATTTCCCGAGCTCCATCTAACTGTGGTAGTCCAGTTACTTCCACTGCCTCTGATGGTTGCCCATCAGCTGAAGGTCTTTCATCTCCTAATCCGCTCTCCTCAATCTCTCCAGTACCCTGACTATTTTCGACATCATTTTCTGTGGGAACAGGTGGTATTATTATAACAGGAGGTGTGACCTCCGCTGATGAACTGGATCCATCTTCAACCCGTATCTGAGGCAGTTCTACACATGGTCTTAAATCTGATACATGGTAACATTTTTGTATGCCGTTTGTGTTAATTATATATCTAACTGGGCTTAAACATTTAACAATAGTGGCTTTGGTCCATCCTTTTCCCTCTTTTAAATTTTTAGACCATACTATTTGTCCTTCCTTAAAAATCAAAACCTTTTCTAAATTATTACTCTTTAACACTTTTTTTGACAAGGTATTAGATGGTTTTAACAGTTCAAACCGCGTTCTCGGTTTGTATTTGAATATCATTTCATTTGGAGACATGCCAGTAGAATTTGGACTGTTCCTATATGTAAATAAAAAATTTTGCAACAAAAGTTCTTTTGAGGCTCTGGACTCATTTTCTGTTAATAACTTATATAATGCTTGTTTCACGGTCTGAACAGTCCTTTCCGCCATCCCATTAGACTCAGGATGGTATGGAGGGCTCTTTAACGGCACACATCCATTATTTTTTAGAAATTGCAAAAATTGTTCAGAAGAAAAGGGTGGCCCATTGTCACTGACAAGGTATATAGGAATACCAATTACAGCAAATGTTTTGCATAATTTTTCTATCACTTGCAAAGCAGAAGTGCCATTCATTATGTGCACATCCAGCCACTTGGAAGTTGAATCAACTATTAACAAATAGGTTACAGAGTCTTTCATGAAAAAATCTACATGTATTCTCTCAAAAATATTATCACACTTTTTCCAACTGACTGGTGGACTTACATTGGTAAAATTTCTTGATGATTGACATATATTACAACTGCCCACAACTTTTTCAATATCTTCATTCATGTTAGGCCACCAGCAATAACTTCGCATTAACATTTTTGACTGAACAATTCCTTGGTGAGATTCGTGAAATAATGCTAATACTTTATCTCTCAACTTGTTAGGAATAATAACCCTATTTCCCCATAGTACACATTTTTGTTCAGTGCCCAATTCAGCCCTTTTATTAAAATATGGTTTTATACATTCATCATTTATGGAATTAGGCCATCCACATAACACATACTCATACACTTTACTCAATGTAACATCTTTTTGCGTATTTTTTGCTATTTCTTGAAAATCCAGTGGAATATCGTCTTTTAGATTAAAATAATTTATGCTGTCCGTTACATTAGCTTTTTCCGGCAATGGTAACCGTGACAGAGCATCAGCATTTCCTAGCAATGTACCCTTTCTATAATTAATTTCGTATTGATAACCTGATAGTATTAAAGCCCATCTTTGCAACCTTGCATTAGCTGTAATTGGAATTTTCTTAAGAGGATCAAATATAAACTTTAAAGGCTGATGGTCTGTCACAAGCACAAATTTTCTGCCATACAAATATTTATGAAACTTTTGTACTGCAAAGATTATTCCTAAAGCTTCCTTTTCGACTTGGGAATAATTTTTCTGAGCATCATTTAAGGTAGCAGATGCAAAACATATAGGCTCACTATTTATTCCATGACTTAAAACTGCTCCTACGCCATATTGACTCGCATCAGTGGTGACAAACACTTCTTTGTTACAATCAAAATGTACCAGTAAGTTACTATCTGTGATTAACCTCTTACTAGCCACAAAGGACTCATGACACTCCTTGGTCCATTTAAAAGGAACATTTTTTCTTAATAAGGTATGTAATGGTGCTAATTTATCTGAAAGTCTAGGTAGAAATTTCCCATAATAATTTAATAGACCTAAGTATGCCTGTAATTGAGTAATGCATGTAGGTTGTGGTGCCTTTGTAATAGCCTCCACTTTTTCAGGTATTGGTTTTATTCCCTCTTCACAAACTAAATGTCCTAAAAATTTAATCTCACTACAAAAGAATTGACATTTGTCTAAATTTACCTTGACCCTATATTGTTTTAGTTTATCTAATACATTATTTAAATTCTTGTAACAATCTTCTAGATTTGTTCCTGTTATAATCAAGTCATCAATATATGCTTTAACATTACTAACTCCTTGTAATATTTGGTCCATTACACTTTGAAAAATGGATGGACCTGATGAAACTCCAAATTGTAAGCGAGTGGGCCTAAATAATCCTAAATGTGTATTAATAGTCATATATTCTTGTGATTTCTCATCTAATAACAATTGTTGGTAGGCACCACTCAGATCCAGGACACAAAATACCTTGGCTCCAGCCAGCTCCGCGAATATGTCCTCTGGAAGAGGCAATGGATAGTGATCTGTGTCTAACATCTTATTTAAAGTCACTTTATAGTCTACACACACTCTAATTTTTTTATCATTCTTTTGAACTATTACAATAGGGCTAGCCCAATCACTATGCGTTACTCTTTTAATAATTCCTGCCTTTTCTAAATTTAATATCTCATTTTCTACTTCCTTCCTCTTAGCATAAGGAATGGAGTAAGCTCTATGAAAAATAGGAGTTGCCCCATCCCTTAGCTTCAAAGTAGCCTGCATGTTTACAATATGTGAGGACCTGTCTTTATCAAACACACACTTATATTTATTCTTAACACTTTCAATCAACTTATTTTTTTCTAGAGATATCCCCACTTTTTGTATAAATCCTACTTTGTGAAGTTTAAATCTTTCTTGCCAGTTAGGAAATAATATTTTCAACCAATTCCTACCAATCAAAGGCTCGAAATACTTATCACAGTCAATTACTATGAGGTAAAAGTCATTTTTTACATTTCTAGGTTCTATTTTAATAGCCCCAAGCACTGACAAGGGAGTTCCTGACAACGCCTTTAACTTAGTTAAACACTTTCTTAATTCAAACCCTGAAAAGTAGTTTTTATAGTCTTTCAGATGGATCACTGACTTGCAGGCTCCTGTATCAATATACATACTCAATTTTCTGTTTCCTAGTCACAAAGGGAGTTCTGCACAATCTTCAGACACATTTCCAATGCTCCCTAGTACAACATCTTGCTCTCGCTTGCATTGAGTTAGCTCTTGCTTGTTCTCAGTATCTACATTTCGAATGCTTCTATACCGGCATTTATGTGCTAGATGCCCTTGTTTCTTGCACACATAGCAAACACAATCTTTTTTGTAGCACCTATCAGTAGAATGTGAACCGCCGCAGCATCTGCATTCTAATCTTCCAGGATTATTGTTGTAAGAAGAATTGTACCCTGTTCTAGTGGGTACCGGGGTCTTGCTTACCGTTTTCCTCTTTTGGAGCATTTGTATGTTTTCTGCTTCTGGTTGAATATTTTTTGTGTCTTTGGCGGCACTTTCTAAAGCCGTCGCCAACTTAATTGCCTTTTCTAAGGTCAACTTCTCCTCCGCTAACAGTTTACTAATAATATTTTCATTTTTCAATCCACACACTAATTTATCTCTTAATGCGTCGTCCAGGAAAGTTTTGAAGTCACATTTAGCAGCTACTCTTTTTATTTCTACCATAAAATCGTTGATTGTTTGTTGTTCTTTTTGTTGACACCTATAGAATTCGAATCTCCACGCAATAATGCTCTTCTTTTCAACGTAGTGCTCTTTGAGTGTACTTATTAACTGTTCGTACGTTTTGTCTTTCGGTATTTCAGGGGACAGCAAGTTTTTCAGCACGCCGTAACATTCTGGCCCAATTAACGTTATTAATAACGCTACTTTTTTTGCTTCGTCCGTGATATCGTTGACTATGAAAAATTGTTCCATCCTCTCAATGTATGCCACGAAATCGCCTCCTTGGCGATAGTTTTCTATACTGCCTATCATAGCCATGGTTTTATTTTTTGTCCTCGTCGCCAATATTATATTCTTATTTAAAATAACACACCGGATATTACACTTAAATGTTTTTATTACTTTAGAATCTTTAGATACATTCGATCTCAATCGCCATTATGAATATGCACACTAAGTGACAGCTGTCATTATATTTGGCGCGCTTTGCGCTATTTGAGTCATATAAATACATGACACTTAAGAATCACCCTGTATACAGGATCTCATCTGAGTCTTGGAGCAAGAGTGAACTGGGTACTAGGGACAGTCACACAGCAATTTCGCTACCCAGTTCTCTTTTTCTCTACGACACCCTATTTAAAGTTTCAATTTGTAATAATATATTTTCCATGTTTGCAGATAACTTTGACAGATGAGCAATACCATGTGTTGGAGCAAAAGGGTTGGATCCTACTCGAAACTAACGAGAAAGTGTATGTCCTAGACACTTTAGGATTGCATGACATCACCAATAATGAAAGTTAGTGTTTTTGCTACCTACTCTTAGTATTTATTTCAATATTGACTAAGTATAAAACCTGCATGATAGTTGATAGTGCATAAACTAAAGTATTTTAAAGTGATGCGTAACTTACGGATTACTATATTAATTACCCAGTACCATATTGCAAAGTTTTTAAAAATAAATAAAATATACCCTATACAATAGATATTATAACATATAAAAACGTCAGTTGCGCGCTAGCGGCGGTAAGCGAATTAGGGAATTCGTACGGTTCAAGGTCACACGCGTGCAGTAATTATAAATAAATCAAATGTGCTTAGTAGTGTTTGTATATCTTAACGGATAAAAGTAACATGTCGGAAAGTGATGAAATGGAGAAAAACGAAAGTGACGAACGGCAAATGTACATGGACAATGAAATTTGTTTGGATTTGGACTTCGATGAATCTACAGCAATAGGAAATGAGACGAACGAAGAAGAGCAGTGGAAAACAGTGGCAAATGGTCGAAATATAAGAAGAAGGGCAATGGGGCCCGGAAATGAAAGATTAAATATGAAATATAACAAAAGTGAGGTTATGGCATTTAGCGGTAACAGAAATATGAACAGCGGGTGTTACTCGGATTTGGAACGCGCGTCAAAAAGGGGAAGAGAGGTGAATAAGGATGAACAGTGGAAAGCAGTGGGTCGAAAGGCAAAAATATTTAGCAAGATGACGTCAGACAACAATGCGCCGGGGATCCCGGAGGATGCAATTGAAGTTTGCATGACAAGTACTGAGAAGTTACCGAAACAATTCGGTTTAGCGAAGTTACTAAAAGCTCAAAACATACAGTGCATAACAAGAATTAAGTTTATCAATGACTACAAAGTACTAATTCATTTTAATGACGAAATCAGTGCAGATTCTTTGATACAATCGAAATGCTTTAACGAGGGTGGCTATAAATGTCAAAGAACACTTGAAAATAATCAGTCTTACGGTGTTATCTATAATGTGGACCTGGAATTGACTGAAGAAGAAATACTAACAGACCTCGTCAGCGAAACCGCTATTTTGGCAGGCAAGCGTTTGAAACGCAGAAATACTATAAGCGGAAAGTGGGAAATGAGCGAAAGCGTAAGAATCACGTTTAAAGGGGCTTCTCTGCCGACATATGTGTATGTTTATGACACAAGAGCCAAGGTCGCACCGTATAGTTACCCAGTGACACAATGCTCGCGATGCTGGAGGTACGGCCACACGTTTAGAATGTGCCCTGCTAGTAAAATAGTCTGCCCCAAATGTTCAGAAAACCACCCTAACTGTGAGACAAGAAACTTCCACTGTAACAATTGCTCGGGTCGTCATATGGCGATGGCGAAAGTTTGTCCGACATATATCAGGGAGCGGAAAATAAGGGACCTCATGACTAAATTTAATTGTTCATACAAAAAAGCTCTCACAATGTACACCATATATATTCCACCCTTACCTTCTAAATTATATGATGAAATTGTATGATGGACTGCCGAAGGAGTCACCTTCCCAACCAGTTGAGTCTGAGGTGTTACATACACAGAAACAGATGAATGGACAGGAGAGTAGTAGCTCTAGCTATGCTATGATAACCAAAACGAAGAAGACTAAGACAACAAATAAAAGGGATATGATAGCATTACAACCAAAACTCTTAAGCTAAGTATGTGCATCTTATATCTGTATACCATTAACACATGTTATCAACCTCTCATTTGTTGAGGGCATATTCCCGAAAGAATTAAAGTACTGCATCATTAAACCTTCGTTTAAAAAGGGAGACAAACAGCACCCGAGCAATTATCGACCGATAGCCTTAATACCGATAATGTCAAAAATATTCGAAAAGGCTTTTCATAGTCTTTTAAATAACTTTTTGACAAAATATGATATACTGTGCCCAGAACAATACGGCTTTCGTGTTGGCAAATCAACGGCTCATGCTTGCTTTGATCTTGTAAAGAGTATAACAGAACGTATCAATGATGGTATCCCTATAGCTTCAGTATTCTTAGATATGACTAGAGCTTTTGATTTTGTAAATAATTCCAAACTGTTGTGTAAACTTGATCGTTATGGAATTCGTGGAAAAGCGCTCGATTGGATCAAGAGCTACTTGAGTGATAGAATGCAATGTACAGAGATCGATAAACTTGTGGACGCCAAAAAAGTTATCACAAAGAAAGTTTATAGATCCCATTACAAAGTAAATAATACTGGTGTTCCGCAAGGCAGTATTTTGGGTCCGTTGCTATTCGTTCTGTACATTAATGATTTACCAAATGCAACCCCTCACAAGAGTATTCTGTTTGCAGATGATACAACGATATTAATCAAATGTAATGATAAAAATACTTATGAGCAAGACATTAATAATGCATTAAATGACATAGTTAATTGGATGAATATAAATGATTTAAATATTAATATAAATAAAAGTAAATGGATGCAATTTACTTCCTATAATTCAACTACCTTACCTATCACATTAAAATATAATAACGAAAATGTGGAAAAAGTAGATTCCTTCAAGTTCCTTGGCTTCACTCTGGACAGCCATCTCCATTGGAAGAATCATATCGAACAGGTTTGCAACAAACTAAACAGATTTGTCTTTGCACTAAGAAGATTAAGAGATACGGTATCGGTAGAGGCGGCAATTACAGCTTATCATGGATATGTATCGTCTGTTCTCCGTTATGGTTTGATTTTATGGGGAAATTCTGTGGACGTAGAGAGAGCATTTAAAATCCAAAAAAAGTGTGTCCGGATCATCTGTAACGCTCAGATTGATGAGAGTTGTGTACCTCTTTTTAGGAAGAGGCGTATATTACCATTGCCATGTTTGTACATCAGAGATGCATGCGTTTTTGTCAATACACGTCTAAGTGATTTCCCAAAACGTGGTGACATGATGCTAAGATAGACCAGAAAAAGGATCATGGACCTGTTGTACAAACCTCGAGTCAGCAAGGTGATATATGGAAAAAATGTGGCTAACATGTGTATTAAATTGTATAATAACTTGCCAGAGCACATTAAGGTGCTCCAGGGAAATAGTTTTAAAAATAAATTGACGATTTGGCTTATCGATAAATGTTTTTATAGTGTTAAGAATTATTTAGAGTATAAGTGACATAGATCGGTATTATTGTATTTCATTTATTTGACATAATGTTTGTATTTATTATTATTATTTGTATCTCTCTTTGATCACGGGCCTATAAATCCCGGTCTTTTGATAGGCTTGCGCGGGGATACAGATCCAACACGTAGAGGCCCTTTGGAGAAATTTGCTGTGTTTTACACCTGCTGCAACCCATTCACGGGCACAAAAATAGATATCCGTGAACCGGTCCCAGCAGGCATATAGAGGCTATTGGAGATTATATGGAAAAGACTAGTGGGTTATGGTGATGAAGGTTGGATGGATAAGAGATGGAACTATAGAAAAGAGGTCCGGACACCTGCCATAACAATGATTTCTCTTTGCTATCGAGGCAGGCGGTGACTTGCCGCCGACTAGATGGGCCCCCGTAAATGCCGTCACAAGAGACAGCCAGGGGCAACACCGGTGTAGGCAGCTCAGGAGTGTAGAGAGGTGTACACCGCTTTCTGCGCAGTGGCTTGACGGCCGCTGCACCAACTCGCGACTTACGCAAATTTACACTTCCACCCCTGGAGCGTATAGCTCTGACGACTCCTCTCTGGACGGCCAGTTAAGGCAAGCCAGAGCTGAGAGTCCTACGGGTCCCCTTGGGGTTCCACTCCGACCGACGAAGACACGCCGGAGGCGGGGACCCTGACCAACTCTCGGGAGCACTCGGGTCCGTGGGGTCGTTACTCCCCAACAGCTCGCCACAAGCTGCCCTGCGTTAATTATTATTATTATTTTTTTAATTAATTAATTGCTTCTCCAAATATTTGCACGCCTGTGTGATGGCTGAATACACAGTTATATATTATTTTATAAGAACTTCCTGTACTGTATTCTGGCAAATAAATACTTTGACTTTGAAAAAAACATAAAAGAAAAACATAATAGTAAGAAAAACGACTTAAAAGTAGATAATATATATGATGACAACATGTCGGCAAACAGTGGCAGTGATAAAGAACAAGTTATTGGGCAAGACGAATATCTAAACCAGGAGCAGGAGAGAAATCGTAGACAAGAAGAACGTTCATAACATAAAGATAAAATTACCTGGCAGTTGCTGTTGAGGAAACTTAAGAGAACCTTGTTCGAGGAGGAAGGTGGCTCATGGAGCAATAAATTAAAAATGTGTGTAGATATCATTATAGAGGGTGTAGTATCAATAGCGCTAAAATACATGGCAGACCTACCATATTTCAATACTATTAAACAATTATGGACAGCCACAACTCACAACTTGCCTTAAAAATAATACAATGGAATGCCCAGAGCATTCGTCCGAAACGATTACGATAACGGTCCAGATTCTCAATTACATATAAGTGGTTACAACATAAATATTTAGGTCTGATCGAGCTGATGGATATGGAGGCGTAGCAGTTTTAACCCACAAATCAGTTCAAGCTCAGCAATGCAATGTTCAAATAACAAACACACAAATTGAGGTAATTCATGTCAAGATACTGAACTGCCATCACATAGAAAATGTTTTATCAATATACTGCCCGCCGTCAGCTAATACCTCATCCAGGGATTGGGACCAGATATTTTCATTAGTTAACAGAAAGTCGCTTATAGCAGGGGATTTAAATGGTCACCATACTAATTGGTCAACAAAAATAGATAGGAGAGGCGACCAAATTTTAGATAGTCAGTATAGACCACAATTACATCTCCCTCAATGATGGTACTCACACAAGAATAAAGTTAGTAAATAATCTGGTACAAAAGTCTTCTCCTGATCTCACTCTCGCCTCTTCAGATATAGCATTTAAGTTTAATTGGACGGTACAAAATGAAAGCCTTGGTAGCGATCATCTAATGATCAAAATAAGTACCTATGTTGAGAAATCTGAAAATCACAAAATGAGACGTAATTTTAAAAAAGCTGATTGGGGTAAATATACGACGGCCGCGCAAGAACAGTTTTTGGAGTTCCTGCTGCCGGAGGATCGACAATCAGCATATGACAAGTTTATGAGTGCATTAGAAAAATCAGCGGATAGTACAATTCCTATTACTAAAATATGCAACGACCCCCTTCGTCAAGAAAAATTTACCCCAAGACCGTATTGGACACAAGATATTTCTAAGGCTGTGGCCGAGAGACGACGCGCGCTGGCTAGCTTCAGACGGAACCGTACACCTGACAATCTGGCTGTTCTACAGAGTAAAGTTCGTGTTGCACAAAAAGTGATACGCCAAGAAAAAGCTAAGTCGTGGAAAAACTTTTGTGATAGTGTCGATTGTGCTATGTACGTCTTCTAGTGAAATGTGGAACAAGATGAAATGGTTGAAGGGCTATAAAACGCCGAGGTCAGCAATTACTTTCGAAAAGGCTGAAAATCTCTTATGTAGTTTAGCGCCAGATTATGTTACCCCTGCAGCACCTACCTTTATAAACAATAATGTACATTTGTCATCGCCGGTATCGGTACAGGAACTTAATAATGCCATCAAACATTCAGATACAGCGCCGGGTATAGATGACATATCGTACTCAATGATCAAGCACCTTCCATATACAGCTAAACAGGTTATGGTTAACATATTTAATATCTTTTTAATTCGTAGCTTTGTCCCAATTCAGTGGCGTAACGTGAAAATCGTTCCTATACCGAAACACGGCGCGGGCACCGGGCCAGACTTGACTTTTAGACCAATTTCTCTTTGGAGCTGCCCATGCAAGATATTTCATACAATACTTACTTGTAGACTTGAGTGGTATATAGAAAAAGGTAACTATCTTTCAGACGAAACAATAGGTTTCAGGAGATCTCGTTCATGTATGGATAATCTTACTAGGCTGGTTTCACGAATTCAGACTGGATATACCAATGGGCTTGCCACAGTGGGTTGCTTTGTTGATATTGACAGCGCTTACAATAATGTCAGCTTGCTCAGTCTTTTGACCACATTGGACCGCCTGGGTGTGGGCAGTACTATATGTACATATCTATGGCAATTTTTACATTCGCGAAAACTTGCTATTGAATTGATAGGTCATGAAACCTTAATTCGTGTCACAGGAATGGGTTTAGCTCAGGGGGACCCCTTATCCCCTTTATTATTTAATATAGCCACTTTAGAGATTTGTAAACAAGTAGGGAACATATTTGTATCACAGTATGCGGATGATTTTGTGATTTATGCCAGTCATAAGCAAATAGACGATGCAGTTAGCGTTGTCCAGGATTCCTTAAATGTTCTTAATTCCACGGTAGAAGAAACCCATTTCTTCTACCGTGGCAATGTATCGCACAAAAAAACAAAAGTCTGTGTATTTATGAGAGGGCATCCTAGGAACGCTAACAAATATAAAGTAAATTTACAGGTAGATAACAATAGAGTACAACAAGTAGACAGTGTTAAATATCTAGGTATGTGGCTGGATAGAAGCCTAACGTGGGCACGGCATATCAATGAAACCCGTGAAAATACACTGAAATTCTTAAATGTTTTTAAGGTCCTAGCTGGATCCAAATGGGGTATTCATCCGACTCACTTGAGGCGACTATACATTGCAATTTTACGCAGTAGACTAGACTATGGGTGTTTTCTATATGATGTTAGTGTTAAGAGTCATTTGCTCAAGCTGGATAAAGTACAAAATCAAGCATTGCGGGTGATAGGCGGATTTATACGTAGTACACCGAATCACGCTATGGAAAGTGAGCTGTGTATCCAACCACTTTTCATTAGAAGAAAATACCTCGCTGCTAAATTTTATTTAAGAGCGAAATCATTTGAAAATAATATTACAATTCAGGTGTTAGATGAGTTAAGTCGTTCCTGTCAACATATGTACTGTGATTGAACTGCATAGCTAACATACTGGTATGTTAGCTATGCAGTTCAATCACAGTTGAAATTACCCATTTATTCATTAGACACCTGGATTAGCAGTTTTGATGTATCAAGTAATATTAATATATTTGTTGAAGGTTTAGAATCAGCTAAAAAGTATGTACAACAGGTAGAATTATATAAACTTTGTTATGATCTTTTAGGAAGTAGATATAATTTATTTTATAAGATCTTCACAGATGGATCCAAGGAAAAAAATGGATGTGGGGCTGCCTTTTTTGATCCTCAGCTGATGTTACGAGGAAAGTTTAATATTCAAGCTGAAATATCAATTATGCACTGTGAACTCATTGCTATTGCCGAAGCTTTGTCATATTTGAAAACAATAAATTGCAACAAGTGTGTCATACTATCAGACGCAAAGAGTGCCCTTTCACATCTGGCTCGGTTACCCTCGGGTAATCGAGGGCATCCGATAGCCTACAACATCCTCGTATCCATATGTGAACTTCGGAAGAGTAACAAGGAAGTGATAATCCAGTGGATACCCTCTCATGTCGGTATCATAGGTAACGAGGAGGCAGACAGGGCGGCGCGACATGCAATAACCGACGGTATACCGTATAGTTGCCTACCGTTACACAGTGAGGTCCTAGGTAAGGTAAAATGAGCTGTAGGGATGCGTGGAGCGAGTACTTTGATGAACGATCACGTACAAAAGGAATTTGGTACCGAACTATCCAATGTCAGCCCCCTCGGATACCCTGGTTTGATAAACACTTCAGGAGGAAAAAGGTAGTGGCATTATTAAGGCTTCGTTGTGGACACATTCCATCAAATAAGTTCAAGTTCATGATGAGACTATCAGAGTCACCAAATTGTTTAGATTGTAACAAACTGGAAGATGTCCAACATGTGCTCATGGAATGTGTCCGCAACGAGGATAAACGTCAAGACATGTTCCCAACTCCCACCGACATTGGGTCTTGCAACAGCATGCTGGCTTCGCCGTTGTCGGATGAGGCTGGTAGGTTGTGCAAAATATATTTTAAATTGTTCTGATAAACATACATAAATATTATATTTTAATTAATTAAGCAACATGTGATCTCATCAACGAGGGTGACATCGCCACTGTGTGACGAAACCCTTTTCTTTTTAATCAATAAAAGATTAAAAAAAAAAACATATAAAAATGCACCAATTTTTCTAGGCCCCCAAAATAAATAGTATTAAATTGTTTTTTCTCTATTACAGAACTGATACAAAAACTTAAAGCAGAAGATACAGCTCCGAATTTAACTGAAGCAAGGATAACTGAAACCGAACCAGGGTAAGCATGCATTGTCCTTAACAAACTTTTTTTTTTGGAGCGACAGTAGGTCGCCCGAGATACCTATAGACTATTAAATTAAGCCTTTCAAAGAAAAGAAAGAAAAGAAGTTTATTCACTAAAGCACACATACGCAGGACTCAACAATGAGAAAACTACAATAACACTAAACTTAAGAATAATGTTCACCAGCCTGGTGAGTCTGGCTAGGGTTCAGCCTTCACTCGAGTTCACTAAGGTTCAGCAGAGATGGTCCTTTCAGACACTTTAATATAGTAAAAGACGGGAAGTCTATCTCGTCTACAGTAGGCTTAACTGTAAGATTGGTACGACAGTATAAATCGCGGTACAAAGATAAATAAAAAAAGACAACCAATAGGTATCATCCAAAAGTAAAAAAAATGCATTGAAATATACAAAAAAAGACATATGTACATTTGTGGATTACTTTAGTTTCTTTTGTTTAAAGATTACTAGTTGGTAGCAGAGTTTCGTCGTTAACTCTAAAACACGAGCTTTTTTCATAAAACTAAACTTGATGGGTTATCACCCTTCAAAACAGCTACAAAGCAATTTTCATTCAAATCGGTAGGGCCAATTGGTTGGTATACAATAATTGCTAGTTTTAAATAGTCTTTCCTATATCTGTCCTCTGACTTTCTTAGGGTTCCGTAGCCAAAATGGCAAAAACGGAACCCTTATAGATTCGTCATGTCCGTCTGTCCGTCTGTCCGTCTGTCACAGCCGATTTACTCGGAAACTATAAATGCTACAGTAACGAAATTTGGTAAGGATATGTGTTGTATGAACCGCTATAGGATTATGATATTAAATTATAAAAAAAACCATTGGGGTGGGGGCCCTCCATACATGTAACTGAGGGATAGAATTTTTTTTTTAGTTGTATATAAGTGTGTGGGGTATTAATAGAAAGGTCTTTGAAAATGATATGAAGGTTTATATATCACATTTTTATTTAAGCGAATCGTTTTCGAGATATCAGCTCTCAAAGTCTGAAAAAAGTGTCCCCCCCCCTCTATTTTTTAAACTACGCGATATAAAATTTAAAAAAAATATATGTTATGCACATTAATAAACTCTATCAACGATTTTTGGTTTGATTAAATTATCTCTTATAGTTTTTGAGGTAGGTTGATTTAACTGTATTTTTTTATAATAAATTGATAATGGTACGGAACCCTTCGCGCGCGAGTCCGACTCGCACTTGGCCGGTTTTATTTAATTATAAATTATAATCGACGTTTTATATTTTAGCCTGCTAAAGATAGAGTACCCGTCTCTAAGTGAAATTGACATGGGACAACTGAATTGTGTTCAGAATGAAAATAAACTAGAAACAACTGAGTTATCGATGATGGTGGATGATGATGTTGATAATAAAGGTTAGTGTACTCCTGGCTTTAGTAGTCGTGGGTCACAACAGGTGGTATCACTGCACAGGATGCTTAGCCAAGTTGCTAATCGCTAGCGCTTGCTAGCGCATCGTAGTTTTCCCTCTCTGTCACTCCTTCATATTAGTGCGACAAATAGGGAAAACTACGATGCGCTAGCAAGCGCTAGCGATTGGCAACTTGGCTAAGCACCCAGTTAAGTTATATTTCGTCTGCGCGCCTATCGCTAGTGGCGTAACAATAGGGTGGCAGGGTTGGCAAAATGCCACGGGCCCCCGACCCAAGAGGGCCCCGGCCCAAGAGGCCGTGAATTTAAAATTAAACTGAGTACAATGTGACGATTTTTACTGATAGGGCCCCATCAAAATAATTTGCCACAGGCCCCAGATGGTATAGTTACGCCACTGCCTATCGCACATATATCACTCAAATCCGACGGAGCAAAAATGAACTTTTCACTAGTGCTTAATGAAATATCAACCATTCTATCGAAATCCACATAAAGAATGTTTTAATTTAAAATTTATAGATTATGCTTATTATGTTTCCCTAGTAGTTCCACTTCTTTTCCAGATAGGTATCAAATTAAATAAGATTTTTTAAATTAAAACGCCAACTCTATTAGTCAACACATTCTGATATATACTCGTATTTCTTGTGAATAATTTCACCTCGAGGATGTAATACTTATCTTAACAAGTGCACTTTGAACTTTTAAACGATATTCAAGCTGGTTTTAGGCTTTAATTTCGGTTTTGTAACTGTCCTATGGTACTAGGTATTATTAAGATATTATTACGATAGACTCTGATTACGTACGGTTGCATAAATTACTATTGATCAATACATTTCCGATTCATAAAATGCTGGTATGGGTGTCGATAGAATAGTCGATATTTAACTAAGCACTAGTGACACGTGCATTTTTGCTCCCGTCATCCGGGCTTTGCATCACACAACTATTATATCAGCATGCGTAGGTCCGCATTTTATGTACAAAAAATGGTCGTTTAGTTAATAGATCGTCCACCTTTCCGCAAGCGTATACGCACGCGTACGCGTCTCATTAACATACCTAGGATAACTCGGGGCATTTATACGAAAGTGATGTAGCAAAATATTTTATCGACTAAAAATATATCGATGTTACTGTGAATTACAACATCAAAATGTTATTCGGCATAAATAAATATTAGGTACTTTACTTACTCTTAAATTAAAATAAAAAATAAATTGAAACGGGTAGTTACGCGTTTATTTTAAACTAGTGTTCAAAATATACAATTAATATTAAAATATGAATATTTAAATTCGCATTTTGATTAAAATGACATCTGCATACAAGAGGCCCGATATCAGATATGACATCGAACCTCTATACTGTAATCGAGAATGTTCAATAAGCACATCTTTTATTATAATTATATCGACATCTTTTTAATCGATATCAAATCCCTATAACTTGCCCTCAGTTATCCCAGGTATGCTCATTAAACAACCAATTTCAATACGTTTCATGCGTACGCATGCTGATATATTGCCCCGTTATTCATAAACTTCTCCTAACTTACCAAGCCACAAGTATTGGTTGTCCTTTTCGGTCGTATCAAAGTGTCCATAAGATCGAAAGGGACAAACAATACTTAGCGGCTTGCTAAGTTACGAGTAGGGCATACAAACCGGTTTTTATTTGTATGGGATATCGTTGAATAACCGGTTTTTCCATACTTTCCAAAACCTGTTTGCATTCCCTTGTTACCGGAAGTTTATGGACAAAGGGGGTTTGTCTTCACATGACGTAAGCATCACCTTGACATAACCATGGAATAATTTTACATTGAAAATTTATATCCAATATTTAGTAGAAGTTTTTCCCTGCAACAATAGATTTTCTTTACACATAAAGTACCAAACAATACTTCTATTCGATATCCATAGAATATTAGATACCAATTACTTACCATATCATAAATCATAATAAAACTCAATATTAACTCTTAAACATTATTTTGCATATCAGCGGAACAAGTGAAATCGCAGTGGGAAGAAAAACCTATTACGGACAATACGGATACTTCAGAGGCAGCTTTAGTGGAAAACCTCTACACAGGAGTTTGTGAAAACTGGAAGGACGAGAACGTTTTGCGAATACGTACTGACTTCTGCTTAAAAGGTAAGATTATCAACATATCTTATAAACGCTTGTTTGATATACCTGATGGTAATTTGTTACTTTGCGTAGGTAGGTATAGGTCTAATAGATAAAACGAAAATACGTGTGTCCTTTTATATAATACATCATCTTCGTCATCGGCCTATACCAGGGTGCTTAGACAAGTTGCCAATCGCTAACGCTTAATCGTCGATCGTAAACGAAAGGCAGCTAACTGTCTTTGTCGCACTAATATGAAAGAGTGACAGAGAGGGAAAACTACGATACGCTACAAAGCGTTAGCGATTGGCAACTTGGCTAAGCATCCAGTTCACTGCTGCACAAATGCCTCTCCTGTTACCTATGCGAATGGACGCATACGTAAATGCCTATAATCACCACACTGAGCAAGCGTATTGGCGATCTTAGTGGTGTTTCCACTATGATGATCAATGCTCGGCGGGGGTGAGCTGTTTTCATACTAAATGTCACGTGATACATGTATCACATGACATTGACCATGATACCGCTGCCTATCATCAATGTACAGGTGATTTTTTTATTCACCGGCCACAAAACTTTATGAATTTAATTACGAGGTCACGACATCACATGGATCCGACATCCGATTCGTAAAAAAAAATCTGATGTTCCTACTAATACTGAGATATTAGTAGGAACATCAGGTTTGTTTGTATGGTCAGATTATCTCGAATCGGATGTCGGTCCCCTTAGTAAAAGCATAGGGCTCATGCATAAATCATGTGATGTTTTTTTGGCTACTTTTTGACCCCCCCCTCCCCCATGGTGATGTTTGGTGAGTTTCTTGGCTAGCCCCCCCCCCCCCCCCCCCCAGCAGTCTCACGTGTATTTTTTTCATTCAACTTTTCACGTTCGCTAGCCGAAATTGACAATATTTCTTAGTTTGTTCATCGTAAAAAAACACACACACGTGAGGTCTCCTTGTACCCCCCCCCCCCTCCCCTACCGTGATCTTTCGTGATGTTTTCTTGGACCCCCCTCCCCCCCCTATAGGACCTCGCGTGATTTATGCACAAGCCCATATCAAATATATCTTCGAATTCGAATTAACCCTCTCAAAGGCTGGTGAATAAATAAATGTCAGCATTTTCCGGCCGATGTCGAGTTGTATCGTCCAAGCTGAAGCGAGAAAACATTTCTCGCTCTTTTGACATAGATATACCGCCTTATTCATAAACGTCTCCTAGCTTAGTAAAGGTCTTCGCATATTATAATGACTCAACGGCGACTCGACTCTATGCCAAATATTGAAATTTAAATCCTATGTCATACGTACTAGGATTAATTTGCAAAATATATATCAAAGTAGTCTACGACGAGTGGTCTACGCGTCGTACCCTGCTATGCTATTCTCTTATTCACACATTCGACGCTGCGTTCGTCAACGAGCTCGACGTCGAGACAGCCTTGTCTAAAATCCTAGCTGTTTTAGTTGACATTGGCGTGGAGTTGTTATAATGTGCGAACTCCTAACTTGTATTGTTTGTCACATTCCGTCTATCTATATGTATATTTGTATAGCATATATTTTGTCAGCCTCCGTAGCCTACGAAGCTGGAGGTTCCGGGTTCGAATCCCGGCGAGGGCATCTTTGTGTATTTATTTATCACAAATGTTTGTTCCTTGGTCATGGCTGTCTATGTATTTAAGTATCTATCTATTATATATATATCGTCGCCTGGTACCCACATCACAAGCCTTAATTGAGCTTACCGTGGGACTAGGTCGATTTGTGTAAGATGTCCCAAGATATTTATTTATTTATTATTTATTTATTTATATATGACCGAAAGAGACCAACAATATTTATAGGCTTGCTGAGTTAGGAGATCTTATTGAATAAAGATGATGGGGATATAGGGGAACTCTTTATTTACTCTTGTGATTTTTTCGACCAGTTATATAACATCGATCGGCCGTTGACAGACGGTCTTAAACGGATCAACCGAAAAATTATTACTTTCAGACATCCCAGATAAGATAATTTTAGGCAAAACCAAAAATGGAAAGAGATTAGTTTGCCGAGTTATCAAACCGGATGAAAATCAGGTCAAAGAGGCCGAAAATTCCGAAGCAGACGCGGATAGGATATCTGACTCGATCGGTTCCAGCGATTTGGGTAAGTGCCTACATATAATAATATATGACGGAAATTATTTTTTGGTCAGTGAGGACAGCTATCAGATCCAGAGTAGCTACGCGAAAATGGTCCCATAGAAGCTTTTGGTCCTGAACAGAAACAGGATCGATTGGCATCAAAAAAAAAAGTTTGCCAAAAATGTCAATTTTCTCGCACCCTGTGTGTTTTTTTCAAAATCGGTAAACGCCAATCTTCATTCATTTCTAATCGAGGAAAGGTCTTCTAAGACCATTTTCGCGTAGCTACTCTGGATCTGGTAGCTGCCCTCACTGATCCAAAAAGAATTTTCAGCCTGTATAAATAACATATTTTTCTACTCCGGCACTTTTATCTGTCATTTATATAGTCCCGCCAACAAATATAAAAGCAGGACTTACACAATTTCAGAAAAGTCTATATACTCTATTCTTCAAAAACACCCTAGGCTTATAAAGTCGCTAAAATGCAACTGCTACCAGAGATACCTACTCAATTTACAACAAATCGCAAACCTGAAAACTTAACAAACAACTGGATTCATATTGTCTGAAATAATAACGTATCTAAAATAATTGCTACCAACGTAAGGAAAAAAATTAGAATCGTAACTGGCAGGCTGTAACTGACAGGTAAAAAAAAAACGTTACCGTGTCTATTGCATTCCGTCATTTGTTTTTTCGCTATTATTTTCAGTTTGTGCGGCAATCTTTAAATTTGTTTAAAGGCCATAGTCGGATTTTCATAGTAAGTCAGCCTTTAAATCAACCAGACTCTAGTATTTTTTTGTGAGTACCTCTTATGGTGAAGAATATTTCTGCTGAGTATCAACGTCCTATCGGTGACAGTTTTTGACTTATGATTTTTTTTAGTTTTTTCTTTAATGTGTTGTATCTCAGGATGTATAAAAGCGAATTGCTTCAAATTTTGAAATAATGTTCTTTATTTAGATATGCATCGAATTTAAAAAAATGAATATCGATTGTCGTATAAAAAAAAGAAAAAAAAAGACCAAAAAATTTTTCATATTTTTTTTTGTGTACCTATGAAGTAGTGACACCTCTATTTTCTTTTTCTAATTATAGACCATACATTGGCCTACTAGTTGCCTAAGTATCAAAATTTTCCAAGCGGTACTTCTTACCAAAAATCGGCAATATGTGTGGTCAAGTTCTGCATTCAATCGGTGTTTTTCAATGTAGTATACAAACTCTTCATTTATATTTGAGTTTTCTTATCAGGTTATCTTATTTAAGAGTAAATGCTAATGACAACTTAATGTCATCATGATGCAAGCTGTTTATTTCATTTTTTTTTCTTACCCTTATCTTTTTTTAAATATTTGCTACAGCTCTTGCACTTTTTATTAATATTTCCATGAAACGGATTCATTGCAGTTAAATATTATCGAGATACGCTAGTTGAAATGGTAAACGGCCGATTAATAATGAAATAAACAGCTTGCATCATGATGACATTAAGTTGTCATTAGCATTTACTCTTAAATAAGATAACCTGATAAGAAAACTCAAATATAAATGAAGAGTTTGTATACTACATTGAAAAACACCGATTGAATGCAGAACTTGACCACACATATTGCCGATTTTTGGTAAGAAGTACCGCTTGGAAAATTTTGATACTTAGGCAACTAGTAGGCCAATGTATGGTCTATAATTAGAAAAAGAAAATAGAGGTGTCACTACTTCATAGGTACACAAAAAAAAAATATGAAAAAATTTTTGGTCTTTTTTTTTCTTTTTTTTATACGACAATCGATATTCATTTTTTTAAATTCGATGCATATCTAAATAAAGAACATTATTTCAAAATTTGAAGCAATTCGCTTTTATACATCCTGAGATACAACACATTAAAGAAAAAACTAAAAAAAATCATAAGTCAAAAACTGTCACCGATAGGACGTTGATACTCAGCAGAAATATTCTTCACCATAAGAGGTACTCACAAAAAAATACTAGAGTCTGGTTGATTTAAAGGCTGACTTACTATGAAAATCCGACTATGGCCTTTCTTTTTTCATCTTTTTTTGGACTGTGAAGTGAAGAAAATAAATTGAATAATAATAAGATAAGATGGATTATGATGAGGACTTGGTTCTGACACCGGAAGAGATATCGACGGCGGCACAATCAGTTACTGAAAATTTGTTGCCTACAAAATCGCGGCATCTTTACGATCAGTCGTACAAGAAATTCATGGCGTGGCGAATCGAACACCAGACTTCGTCATTCTCAGAGAATGTCCTATTGGCATATTTTAAAAGCCTCATAGAATTATTCAAACCGTCTTCACTTTGGGTTGAATATTCAAAACTCAAGGCAACTCTCAACATATACCATCAGACAGACATATCTAAATACGCCAAGTTGCTGGCTTTATTGAAAAGAAAGTCAAAAGGTTTTAAGGCGAAAAAAGCGAAGACTTTTTTACCCGATGAATTAAAAAAATTCATTGAGCAAGCACCTGATCGGAATCATCTGTTCAACAAGGTAAATATATAGTAACATATTTGTTGTTTTATTAATGCACTAGTATATTCGGTTAATTATGTTATTTAGGTATTCTGTTTATGCAAATATTGTATTTATTTACATTGTAAGGATTTTTAACACCTAGATTCCTATTTCTTGTTACAGGTGGCTGTAATTTTTGGAATAATGGGGGCTTGTCGCCGGCTAGAGTTACACGATTTAAAAAATAACAATATTATTGATGTCCAGGAAACGCTAGTGGTTCATATAATGAACACCAAGAACCGAATTGATCGCACTTTTACAATAACAGGGAAATATTACCATATCTGCAAAAAGTACATGATTCTTCGCCCAGATAACAGCAACACTTTGAACTGTTTTGTGCGTTATGCTGACGGGAAATGTTTTGCTCAAAATATAGGTATAAACACCTTCGGCCAGTTAGGCAAAAATGTTTCATCTCATCTTGGTCTCCAAAACCCAGAGCTACACAGGGCACTGTTTCAGAAGAACATCTGCAACTATATTGGTAGATGCTGGTGGTGATGTGACAGCTTTGAAACGGCATGGAGGATGGAAGTCCACAGCGGTGGCAGAAACATATATAGATAATTCCATTACAAGCAAAAAAAAAGTGTCAAATACACTAATGAATTCCATAGAAGAAACTAGACCACTGAAGACAAAATCAACTTACATACCGGACCAACAATGCTCCCCAACTTTTACTCCGGAACCAGATCCCATCAACACAACCAGCACTAATATCTCTCAAACCACACCTCTAACTATATCTCAAATAATAGAACAGAATTCTGACATACATGTAAATAATAACTCAAACACATCCACCATTCCCAATATAAATATTTCCAACAACACTATTCAAAATTTATATCTCCATTTCCATAAATGAATAAACATACCTATAATAATTAAAGTATATTTTCATATAACAAACTGTGTTTTATTTTGTGATTAATATAATCCTTAGTCGTAGAAAAAGTAATGTATGCAACGTTGTTTAACTGAGTCAAAAAATACTCGTGGCGTCTTTATTAACAATTTTCGGCTTCGCCTCAAATTGTTACTTACGCCACTCGCCTTTTTTGACCTCTCTTAAACAACTGTTGCATAAAATACTATTATAATACATAAACCACTCCTAACATAGCTTATAGCAAGAATTATCTTCTGTAAGTTTTTATATAAGTAGTAGAGACGAAACTAGACTGAAAGGTTAATATCACTATCCTATTATCCTTAGTATCCTTAATATAGCTCAGTCTATCCTATTTACGTTTTAAGGTGTAAGTCCCTTTACTTACTTAGGTGTAACTCCGGTCTAAGAATTATATGTCTATAAGACCGAAACGAAGTATCGTAGCAAGTTAAGTTAGGAAACGTTTATTGATTTTACTTGACTTTGAAGAACAAAGTGTCTTCTTATCAAATCCACAGACCAATTTAGTTTATTATTTCAGGGGATGACAAACTGGACAGCATATTCAGAATGTGTTTTACCGAGAATACAGTTAAATACGATGCAGAGGACGTCGAGTTCGCGGAAAAGGTGATAAAGAACTTGGTACGGCTGCCCGCAGTTAAACCCGCTGTGGCCAACCGTAACGTGCTCGTCACTAAGGTAAAGAAACTCACAAGATGAGTATACCTACTTTTTTCTATTAGGATTAGAAATAGGACAAACAACCTTCACATGTCTTTTTTTAACCTTCTGACCGCCAACTCAGCTAAAATCAACTTTATTTCTAGGCGAGTAGTTCACAATTTCAATGACAGATTTTGGAAATTTCTCTCGTATGGTTAGGTTATACATATATAAAAAATTCGCCATTGAATTTTTGATCTAATCGGCAGGAAAGAAAAATGATAGTTTGTCCGGTAACACAGTCAACATAATCAATACCCATACAAGATTAATTTTCAAAATGAACAACTAGTTTTAACAAGTTTTGAGCCCCCCCTTTTTTAGTACTGGCAATTATTAAATTTTTTTCAACATTATTTAAATTTCCTTATGAATCATAATTGTATGTTTCGGTTTAATGCATGTTGATCTTAAGATATACTACAAATGTTTTTTGAAAAGAGTTGTCCCACTGAGTTTCTTGCCGGTCCCAATAATGGGACACCTTCCTAACAATACAATCATACAAAGGAAGGAAATTCTTCTCAGGCAGAGGCGTAGGGATAGAACCGGCGTGGATTATTTATTTTTGTCTCATGGCTTCATTCTGAAAATACTTGTAATGAACAACTAGCTTAATTTGAAAATTTAGTATGTACATCCACCCTTAAAATGTATTTTCTGTGGTTTAGTATATTTTCTTTGTGGGTAGTTTTGTACTTATCTTTCTTATTCTAATGGAGGTACAAACAGCAACACAGCTAGGTATACACTTCAGAAATTGGAAATATTGCATGAAAGAGAATCACATGTCAGTTACATAGGAATGTTGAGCCACTTGGCAAAGGATGCAATTTGGTCGTGTAATATTATGGGTTCGGTATTTTTCGTTAGTAGGCACGATCGCGACATTTCCGATGGTCCCCGATGATATGTCATCTTTGTTGCGTCAAAATTTCAGTATTTGAAAACTAGTTGACATAATTATAAAGATTCCTTCGTCTACGAAAATTAAGAATTAGCTATCGGCCATTATTAGACGCTAGATGTCGTTGTTCCTAGTGGAAACTGGATAACGACAGTTCTTCATAGATTTGTCTGAAACCGTTTAGTAATTTATTAATGTTTTTACGAGGTCAACAAGAATTTATTCATTAATGTTCAAAAAATAAAAACCATATAAAAAAAAGTATGTTTTCTTCAAATCGGATGCCATGATTTCATCATCATCATCATCAGCCTATGATAGTCCACTGCTGGACGTAGGCCTCTCCTATTAACTACGCGTATAGACGCATTAGGTAAATGCCCATAATCGCCACGCTGGGCAAGCGGATTGGCGATCGCAGTAATGTGTCCACTGTGATGACGCTGCTGCCCATCATCAATCTTTGATCAAATAATGGTCAGTGACACTTCAATCCCTTAGTCGACTCTTACGACACCCGCAGGAGGTGTTGGGGTGGTGACAAATTGTATTCTTATTGCCGTCACCACACGGCTTGCCATGATTTATCTAACATTAATAGGCGAGGTATTTTTCAAGTCAAGATAATTTTACAAATAGCCATGTTATCGGGCAATTTTAAATTATTTTTTCCATTGACAGAGACAAATGCTATTGCTGTCTTTATTATCATTCGTCACATCTCTTAGTTGACGTTAGTTGAATACTTATGCAACCTTTGTGGAAATAGGGTAGATAGACGTTGGACAGTCTACCTTTATAGGACAGTCGACCTTTAATCTGTCAGTAGCCATACAAATGTTTAATAGAGACTTGATAGTTTCTGGCTGAAATTCTAACTTTGAAAAAATATCTGACAGTGACAGCCGTTGAAAAGAAAATGAACGAAAATTTTTACATAGCAGCTTAGCAGTCAAATTACCGGCTCTGAAGTTAGATTGACGTGTCGGACTAAAGCGGATGTTATATATAACGTAACTATAGTAACGTCAGCTTCCGGAAAATCAATCATCAATCATTGGTTAAACGTTTTTGTTATTACGTAACCATGGTAATGTCACCTTCTGAAGAAACCGCGAGCGATCATTGGTTAACCGTAGCAAGGCCCGCTCCATTGGTCAACAGAGTTCGGCAGAAGTCGTGATACCAGTCACATATGATTTCGGAACCCGATTTGTATTATTCGACCAAGTTGCGTCAATCAACATTCCCGTGTATTATTTAATTTGAAGTTGACATAATATAAATATATGTATCTCTTTCATTTTCTCTCTGCTCTGTCTTTAATGGTCAGTTAGGAGTGTTGCTGTTTGTACTCGTAGATCTATCAAATTTCCTCCATTGTCAGTCGCCCGCAGACCACGAACCCTGTAAAGTGTTCGAAACGTCGGAATGAAGTTAAAGTTAATTAATATACGCGAGTTTATCCGTTGTCATAGTTTTATTTTAACTAGTTTTAACGTAAAAATATATCTGTGAACGTGTTTCACGATAATATGTGTCAAAGACGTTACACCAAATGCTATGGAAAGTCAGCCATATTAAGTTTACATTTTTTTTAGATTCTTCTGACGAATGTTATAAAATCGCAATGAAAAGTAAATACAAAACTGTACCTAACCGGTAATTGTACCGCATTCCAGGTAGTAGTTTCACACGTAGGCGCAAATCTCATAGAAAGCCTGCCCACGCTGGTGACAGGAGAAGTGGTGGCCATAGACAAGACGTGGCGGTTTATCCATCGGCCAGAACTATACGCCACTGCCAAAGATGGTAAGACTTATATACGGCAACGTATAAGGCCTGATGCATGATAATGAAACTGAATCTATCAATGGTGAACAATATTTATGCTAAGTAAGAGCACAAGAACGGGACGCTTACGGAAAGAAAATTTATTGTCTAAATGAAATTACAAAAACATGAATTACCTACAAGAAAACGTATTGTATGTCAGCCTCTGTAGCCTAGTTGGTAGTGACCCTGCCTACGAAGCTGGAGGTTCCGGGTTCGAATCCCGGCGAGGGCATTATTTGTGTATTTATTTATCACAAATATTTGTTCCTTGGTCATGGCTGTGTATGTATTTAAGTATCTATATGTATCTATCTATTATATATATCGTCGCTTGGTACCCACATCACAAGCCTTAATTGAGCTTACCGTGGGACTAGGTCGATTTGTGTAAGATGTCCCAAGATATTTATTTATTTATTGTTCTTAATTCCCGTACATTTAAAACATATTAAGTTTTACACCTGCTACCACTATTCTAGCTATAATACGGAAGCAAATAATCAGTGCAATTAAACAATTAACTCTAGACGAATGTGGTTCACATGGGACTCAAACCCGCCTGGACCGACAATCCAATTCAGTTTTTCTCTTATATACTTTTATTTACTTACCTACTTGATCCATTAGTGCCAGCTTTGGTGAATTTACTGGTATTTGTTTCCATTATTATAGTTACAAGACAACTTATAAATCTTCTTATTTTAATGGAGATAGATCTATCAAATTTCCTCCATTGTCAGTCGCCCGCAGACCACGATCCCTGTAAAGTGTTCGAAACGTCGGAATGAAGTTAATTAATATACGCGAGTTTATCCGTTTTCATAGTTTTATTTCATGAGTAATCCTCAGAAAGAAAATATTAAGTTATAAATAGTTAACTTATCTAAAATCATTACGTAAAAACATGGAACGCTTCACGATTTTACGCTGATCGTTCACCGAAGACTTGACCGATTAATCTACGCTCTTCGGCTTTCGTGCATTCTCCTATTAGCCGTCCACTTATTTTGAATTTTGGTTCCAGAACTGTCGCAAGCGCTGGACAATTATTCCGGAGTGGACCACAACTTCCTGCACATCCACATACACGAGATTCGCTTACAAGACATCGTGAGGACATCGGTCACTTTGAACAAACGACGTGAGTACAATATCGCTATCTCTTAGTCTTAGTACTCTCAAGGCCCGGCCACGACATTGGTCTAAGGCGACCAGCGGCGAGCGAATCCATGAGTTGGAGCGGGATGCCGATATGGGTATACTCCATTTCAAATACATACCATGGCCCGATGCCACTGCAAAGTTTTATGTGGCATCGGGCTATGGTATTTGAAATGGAGTATACTCTCGCACGTATGGTTTTCCGCTAAGCCGATCGCCTTATGCCGCGGCCACGACATTGGTCTAAGGCGACCAGCGGCGAGCGAATCCATGAGTTGGAGCGGGATGCCGATATGGGTACTCCCTCTCGCACGTATAGTTTTCCGCTAAGCCGGTCGCCTTAGACCAATGTCGTGGCCGCGGCATCAGTCTCTTAGTCTCATCAGTTTTGTAAATTTCTTATGTAGGTAATTTCTTCTGTTGATGCCCCAAATAAATAAAATAAATAAATCATCTACTCACACCTGTGTGCTTACCATGAGCTGCCGCGGGGATATTAACGTGCACTTACTTTATATCCATCCCTCTCGTACTCGCGTATTGGTGCGAGCGAGCCGGTAGAAAATAAGCCAAAACGCGGTAGCAGCTTGTGTTACGGCTACTGTAAGTTTTCACGATAGTAGATAGTAGAGACGAAGCTATTTTTAGCTCATTCCAGCTAATAGCTCAGTTTCTATAACTTACGTAAATTGCTAGTAACGGGCCACCTTAGATTAGGGCTTGTCCCACAGATTGAGTAGATGAAGTAAATAGCACCATTTGTATGGGAACTAAGCGTGCCGACTTTTTAGCTGTCTTTGAGACGTCACGGTCGGCATTTAGTGATGGGAAAACCTAAACGATTCAAAGACACCAATGCCCCTTCGCCCCGCAAAAATGCAGCCGTTTCTCTCGTACACATAGATTTTATATCTCCGAGTTCGGACACGCGAAATAGATACATTTGCTTCTTCTAGTGTATATTCATTTCTGTGGCTTGTCCATTAATCACGTCATACTGTATAGGGGGGCCATCGGTCAAATCACGAGTAATTTTTTGTTACTCTTTGCTGAACGGCATTTTTTTTAAACACAGGCACAGGCAATACCCAACCTCTGGCCAAGAATTGAGCCAGAGCTAGCCCTATGGTCACCCGTTGCCTCAGACAAAATACTAACATATGACCTTTCCACCTACTGCAGGACTAGAATTATCAAGCACGCAACATTCAGAAAGGATCTTCATACCAGCCCTACCGCTAACAAATTCAACGGATGTGGAACCAGAAAACACGATGTTCGGCTACGCGTGCGGTACTTGCGCGGCAATATACAAGTCTGAGAGGGAACTTAATAAACATCGAGAGGTAAAGCTAATACAGATATAATTGTCACTTTTTTCCCCCAGGAATATAAAAGAGTCACAGTCAGAGAGAACAGCTAACAATGGGTCAAAATTTTTTCGTTGTCTTATTTTGTATCCCTAAAAAACGTGACGCAGTGGTGATTTTTGTATGAGATGATATTTTGTTTTCAATTTCTGATGTGTGAATTAAAATCTCACCTGAAAAAGAAATACAAGTCCACCGGTTTTTTTTTTATATGATTAGTCGAAGCAGCAGCGTGACAGAGTGGTATGAAACAAGACAACGAAAATAATTTTGACCCAATTATATTGTATTCGCAAATGGTAAAACGGGCCCTGACTGGCCAATTGTGTACTTAATGCGCTTCGAAATAAGGGTCACGTTATGGCCGTCATACCAGCTTCACAAAACACGACGTTCGTATACGAATGCGGTACTTGCGTGGCGATATACAAGTGTGAGATGGAATTTAATTTAACAGCTGGTACATGAAGGAATTAAACCTTTTTGACGCCACGTCAACTAAATGTCAAAATTGAAATTGAATTTTACGCACATGGCTGTAGGTCTATATTGCTCTGCGGACCAAGACTTATATTGGTCTTTGGCGTTGAACCAATATATTGGTCGTTGGTGTCAAAAAAGTTAATCATTTTGACATTTAAAAAAAAATCTAATAGGTATCCTACTCATTTACACAACAAATTGGAAGGCCACTCTAAAACCATGTCGAAATGACAAATAGTATGAGATATCTTGCTATCTTATTTTAAAACGTTACTTTGACATGATTCCCGAGTGACCTATAGGGTTCTAATTCGTTGGTTGTAGGTATATGTACGAGTAGGTAAGGGTTCGTTTATATGAGAACAATATAATTATTATTATAACTTATTTTCAGACTCACAAAATGGAAACCGACGACAAATTGACCATAGACACTCGAGAAGAAAATTACAACAAGAATGGAATTCTTGTTCTAGCCGGTAACATGAAGTTTATGAAAAACGTTCTAAAATTGAAGCTCTTTAAGAAAACTACTATATCAAATGCTATTCATTTTCAGATCCCCTCAACAAATCTAAAACGTTTGCCTGTATGCAATGTAATGTAAGTATATTCTAATACCTACCTACATAGTATTTCAAAATTTATTGGGCTTTCTAAAGGACAAATGGCAAACCAATGTGAGTAGAACAAAAACTTAAAAATGACGCAAATTGTTGACCGTCCATAGAAATCAATCAATATAATCGAAAATAGACAAGTGCCGCGAGAAGTCCGACTGTACGACGAGTAGGGTTGCCTGACGTACTGTAATATAAAGTATTGTACTGAATTTTAGCTCTACGTGCTTTACGATTTACGAGACACATAATCACATAAAGTACGCTAGAATACTTTATATCAAACTTAATTGAAAATTTAACTTATCGTCGGGGATAGTGCAATACCGCGTCACTACCAAAACAGATAGAATTCAAATATCAAACAATTGATATTTGACACTCAAATTGAGCCTAATTGAATTTGTTAGTTACGCGGTAATGCACTATTCCCGACGTTATGTAGCCTGAAACCTCTTATTACCCCCAGATACTGTATTTTTTCTCTTTAACGGTATATACTCTATATCTCAAAGCAAAATCTGGCGACCCTAAACACGAGATATGCTAATTTGACGGTGCGCAGCCAAGATGACAATCAAAACGCTACTGTCTTTTCCTAACTAGTGCGCAAAAACGAACTTTGCGCACGCTTCGCGCGCGGTAATTTCTCTTTTTGATGCACTTGTTATAAAAAATTGTCCCTTACACGTGCAAAAACTTTTTTTTAACTCGGGCTCCAACTTTCACCCACGCCGAAAAGTTTTCCCGCACTAGTTAGGAAATGAAATGTTCTCTAACTATGAAAGAGTGACAGAGAGAAAACTACGATACAGTACTGAGCGTTAGGGATTGATTGGCATCTCGGCACTCTTGACTACATAATAATAATAATAGTCAAGTCATACGCGATTGGACTCAGGCAGAAAGGGGAAGACCCTCGCTCCGAGTCGTTTTTGGTGCAAAAGCTCTATTGTTATACAACGCGGCAACGCTGCTAGCGTTATGGGCACTTTTGCACCAGGAATGACATGAGGGGTAGGGGGAAACGATTAAAATGTATTTTTATTTTTTATTTAATTGTGTGTTTTCTTGTAGTACCTATGTAACATCTTTAGTCATAAAAACAGTCAGATAATAGTTATTCGCATTTTTAAACCCCTCCTTCCACAGGCTAAGTTTCAAAGACTAAACAACTGCCAGAGACACGTAAAGACCCACATGGCGCCCGTGGACAGCGAAAACCCGGATGACAAGAAAAGAGTGTACAAATGCAAAATTTGTTATAGTTTCTTTCACCATGCTCCCACGCTGTTGAAACATATTATGAAGAGTCATATTAAAGTTGATAAGTAATTTAAAGTGCTTGTTTCATTTATTTGCTAAAAAGTAGAGTGTAGTGGTTACATTAAGAATGACTCGCGGATTTGTCAAAAGTGGTGCCTTATGGTGGTCCCGCGTTTACAGTTTATCATGTTACTCGCCACTTTCGCACTTGAATACTTGTTAGCTACGACGACCTGAGAGCTACGACGATAAACGATTAACTTTTTGCGGTGCCAATATAATTTTTGGCGCCCAAAAATTATATTGGCACCGCACCGCAGGTTCAACACCAAAGACCGATACGTATGTCTTGGTCCACAGAGCAATATAGACTTACACGCATGTGCGTAAAATTCAATTTCAGTTATTGACATTTTGTTGACTTGGCGTCTAAGTGATAGCTTCAAAAAGGTGAAACACGGAACCTACCATCATAATTAAGCCTACTGTGAGATGAGCAATTACAGGTATTTCCTTTACAATACGAGTCAAGCCACGCACCTTCGTGAATAAACCTATCTATACTGCTAGTCATATCAAAGTCAAACAGTTTATAGGTACCACGAACTTCGTAAATTTTGACCATGTCTCTATCACTTCAATGAAGATGTCTCTAGTGTGAAAGAGACAGATGCTGAAAATTTCCGGTTGCTCCAATGTTCGCGCGTGACGGGTGGTGCTGGTCGTTGCGCAACTAGTGATCTACTTTTTTTGGTTTTTGTTGGGTAAATATAAACAACCAAATAACAAACCTGACTGAATCTGAAAAGCGTCATGAGGTATTGTTAAAAAAAAAATTAATAACTTGTTAAACATAATGTAATAATATTTCAAGCCAAGATTATCACACAGGTGATCACATATATTGCTAAAATAAATCGTCCGTAAATATGTTATCTAGATCGTCTAGCAGATCACTTGTATCGTTAGAAGTTTCATTGCCGAATGGGTCTTTTTCTGGAACAAAATATTTTATTTTGTGTTAGGTTTAATATTCATTTATAAAGAAAATACAGAATATAATACAATAAAGTTTATTCAGATAAAGCACACATTACAGAACTGCAAAATAAATACAGTGGAAACATTGTCTAGGTTGAAAAGTGATAAGCATCTTGTATAGGTAAATTATCTTAGAGAGATTTTTGCATTTGTAGTTGTGTACGGTCAGCACATTAGGAAATAAATAATTGGGAACTTTTATATTTTTTATACTGCTGTCACTTACACTAACTACATCAAATAACATTAAACAATGACAAGCTAGAGACTAAAATAGTTAACAATCATTACCATAATATTTAATTCTAATCTTCTTCAACTCCAGACATTTCACTCTAGTTCTCATCTCCACTTTCATCCGATAAATCTTTTGTGTTAACAATATTCCGCTTGATACAGAAACTAATTCAGCAGGCGTCACAGTACTGTTCGGATTATTATTGCATTCATTTTTGAAATAGTTGTACAAATTATACAAAAGTTCTTTAGTTTGGGAAGTCAGAGGCTCGACCATGTTTCAACATGGGAACCATTTTTAAGAACCTAAACAATATAATTATTTAGGTAAAATTTGACATTCACTGACTTTGTGACTTTTGACAGTCAATATTATATTCTTCTTAAAATTGTGCGGAACCTTTTTTTGCCGTACAAACAGCAACACTCCTAACTGACCATTAAAGACAGAGCAGAGAGAAAATGAAAGAGATAAATATATTTATATTATGTCAACTTCAAATTAAATAATACACGGGAATGTTGATTGTTCGCACTGTTCGCAACTTGGTCGAATAATACAAATCGGGTTCCGAAATCTTATGAGACTGGTATCACGACTTCGGCCGAACTCTGCTGACCAATGATCGCCGGCGGTTTCTTCAGAATGTGACATTACCATGGTTACATAATAACAAAAACGTTTAACCAATGATTTTCGCATTTTTTTCCGGAAGCTGACGTTACTATAGTTACGATATATATAACATCCGCTTTAGTCCTGGAGACGTCAATCTAACTTCAGAGCCGGTAATTTGACTGCTAAGCTGCTATGTAGAAATTTACGTTTCCTTTCAACGGCTGTCACTGTTAGATATTTTTTCAAAGTTAGAATTTCAGCCAGAAACTATCAAGTCTCTATTAAACATTTGTATGGCTACTGACAGATTAAAGGATTATAGGTTAGACTGTCAAACGTCTATCTACCATGTTTCCACAAAGGTTACATAAGTATTCAACTAACGTCAACGAAGAGATGTGACGAATGATAATAAAGACAGCAATAGCATTTGTCTCTGTCAATGAAAAAATAATTTAAAAATTCCCGGTAACATGGCTATTTGTGAAAATACCTTGACTTAAAAAAAATACCTCGCTTAATGTCAGATAAATCATGGCATCCGATTTGAAGAAAACGTGAATAAATTACTAAACGGTTTTAGACAAATCTATGAAGAACTGTCGTTATCCAGTTTCCACTAGGAACAACGACATCTAGCGCCTAATAATGGCCGATAGCTAATTCTTAATTTTCGTAGACGATGGAATTTTTATTATTATGTCAACTAGTTTTCAAATACTGAAATTTTAACGCAACAAAGATTCGATGACATTATCATCGGGGACCATCGGAAATGTCGCGATCGTTAACGAAAAATACCGAACCCATAATATTACACGACCAAATTGCATCCTTTGCCAAGCGGCTCAACATTTCTATGTAACTGACATGTGATTCTCTTTCATGCAATATTTCCAATTTCTGAAGTGTATACCTAGCTGTGTTGCTGTTTGTACAATGAAATTCAAATCTTAACTTTAGAATCCCTGTTAATAAACATAAACAAATACTACTACAGGTGCAAAAATCTCTCGAAAGTAATTTTACCATACGATGCAAAAGTTTACCTCGGGCATATATCAACATCGGAACATTTTTATTTAACAATGTTAAAATAATACAATATTGATAAAAAAGAACACAAAATAAATACTTAAATAATAAAAATGTAACAGACCTTATTTGCTGCTGTATAGTGGAATTCAAATTTCAAATTTAGAATCCGTGTACATATACAAACACTACTACAAATGCAAAAATCTCTCTAAGATAATTTACCTATAGCAATACTAACATACATTTAATTGTAAGATCATTTGATTAGTTGAGGGTTACTATTCTAATCCAGGCTTTTCATTTAGAAAGCACACTGGATGAGGATACCATAAAAATGTTTAAAAATATTTCATTACAATTCTTTTGTTTGAGAAATTCCATATTGCAGGTCAATGTGATTCAATTAAACTTTAACTGAATGTACTTTGTACTTCCCCTAGCCTATAGAAATTATTAGTTACATTAAGATTTGCACTGCCCAGTGTATATAAATATTTGGACTAACCTGCATTTGCACTTGGTACACTTCTTATGACTGTAATGTCCTCATCACAATCTAACTTGTATCCATCAGGCAACGGCTTATTATCTGCATCTTCTTTGAGAACAGCAGAACTGTATATTGTATGAATATTACTCAGTGTGATATTCAAATAGTGCTTCTTGAAGGCGCTGCCAGTAGTCAGCACTGTGGGTCTTTTCAACACTAGGGCGCAATATTCCGAGACAATGTAGGGGGCAAATGTGGACCATGCGTCTCTGTGGAGTGTGCATTTTATGCATCCTGTGAATATAAATAGATTTTTGTGAGAGGGTGCGTCTATGATTTTTTTAATATTTTTTAATTATATTACATGATTATACAGTAGAGATAGATAGTGTAGACTAGACCCTACTACGAAACTTATAAAATGAAGTTTAACCTTTTGACCGCCAGACGGCGAAGGAATATGCTGAGCTCCAGACGTCATGTATACTCGATTGTTAAGCAAAATTGAACTTTACGGCGTCCCGCGTACGCATTGGCGTCGTAACAATCACAGAAGCTTCGAATGCAAACCCTTATTTTAAATAAGTCAGCAGTTAGCTGAGTACATAAATGATACAGATTGTTGATTAAAACTTGCGTTCTTTTGATTAAAATTTACATGTTACATTTCTCACCAGTAGTATCTCGCAGTGTGATAAGTGGGTCTGTAACAGATCTGTCAACAGTTTCAACAAACGCCATCACTGCCTGAGCCTTTCTCCTCCTCAAGTGCCCAGCTAATGCTTGTTGCTTCACAGATTTGATAGAATCTATGGCACCTAAATTAGACTTTTGTATGTCTTCTGATAGTCTTCTCCAAATTTCTGTGTCAAATTTGTCACCAAAGTAGTTATCTGACAAATCTACATCCTAAAAGTAGGTACAGTAAAATTAATATGCAAGCTTAAAGAAATTAAAAGAAACCTATCCACCTAAAGACATTAGGTAATAGTGTGATTCTGATTAGCCAGAAAAAGATAACATTTTGACAAATCATTAATTATTTTAATTATCTCTTTTATTTACCTGTGAAAATAATTCCATGTGACAAATTGTCTCATCTTTACTTTCTTCAAAATTACCATTTAAGAGACCAGCTGGCCCTGGGAACTTCCTCTTAGCATTTTGATCAAAATAAGAATTAATCATTTTTTCTTTTAGTATGCTTTGGTGATATATTTTCAGAATTTGTAATGTTTTCCCTAATTTTTGTTGCACATGTGGTATCGGTAATTACGATTTTTTTCGGTGCAGTTTTCTGTTCCTCTATGGTAGGCGAAATAATATTATCACATTTTAGAGGATGGCTTCCTCCCTTGACTGGAAGGTCTTGTTTGACTGGTTTACACTTTTCATTATCCACATCTCCTGCTAAATTATTCGTTTCCTTCGCCGTAACATCAGGAAAATCAAACTGCGATAAAATCTGAAAAATAATATTTTGTAGAAGACAGAATTTTTTATGTGAAAACAATAAACATAATATATACAACACTGATACATTTATATTTACCTGATCGTAATCATCAGATTCGAACATTGTATATTATTTGTAGAAATAAATACTTTTCTCTTTAAAATAATATTAGGGAACTCTAGAAAAA
>JALPQI010002266.1:0-94728 GCA_025490895.1 Thaumatotibia leucotreta
TATTTCAGGTTTTTTGAAAATTCATTCCCTATGGGGGTTAAATGGAGGGTTAAAGTTTGTATGGGGAAATAAGATTAGTTGGGCTATTTTATTCGAAACTTCACAGGAATGTTTTTAAAAATAATTAAGTAAACACATTTATCAGATTTTTTGAAAATTTATCCCATAAAGGGGTTAAATGGAGGGTTAAAGTTTGTATGGGGAAATAAGATTAGTTGGGCTATTTTATTCGAAACTTCACATGAATGTTCTTAAAAATAAATAAGTAAACACATATTTCAGGTTTTTTGAAAATTCATTCCCTATGGGGGTTAAATGGAGGGTTAAAGTTTGTATGGGGAAATAAGATTAGTTGGGCTATTTTATTCGAAACTTCACAGGAATGTTTTAAAAAATAAATAAGTAAACACATTTTTCAGGTTTTTTGAAAATTCATCCCTTAAAGGGGTTAAATGGAGGGTTAAAGTTTGTATGGGGAATTAAGATTAGTTGGGCTATTTTATTCGAAACTTCACATGAATGTTTTTAACAATAAATAAGTAAACACGTGTTTCAGGTTTTTTGAAAATTCATTCCCTATGGGGGTTAAATGGAAGGTTAAAGTTTGTATGAAGGAACCAGATTCGTTGGGCTATTTAATTCAAAACTTCATAGAAGTGTTCTTGCCAATGAAGATGTAGGTACTTATCTACATACCATGTTATATATGAGTAACATAGGTACGATGAATACGTAGATACTTATAATATTAAATTTTGGTAATTAATGCAGTTTGCTACATAAAAGGTCATTGTGAGGTTTTATTTTCTAAGTCTAGACAAAACCATATTTATTTGTTTGTTTGTTAAAAATATCTACAATTTTGCATGGTGACATATGATTCAAAGCGAACGAATTTCAAATGTTTGTTTGACAGCTCGCGGACAGTATATGTATAAGTAGCGCGGGTACGCGGGCCGCCTCACTGTAAATTCATCTTTCTAATTCGTGTAGTTTATTTGCAATTAAGTATTTAATTATGTCATACTAATATGCTGTTCAATGAAACAGACTTCAAACAGAATGTAATAAGGTAAGATTCTACTTAGGTTTAGGAAAGGTTAGAACTGCGACCCCTCACAGAAACGAACGGCTATCAAAGTAGGTTTTGGGTTAGATTAGAAATGCGACTCCACACAGAAACGAACGACTATCAAAGGAGGTTCAGGTTAGGTTTGAAAAGTAACCCCACACAGCAACGAACGGCTTTGAAAGTAGGTTTATGTTAGGTTTGAACTCCAACCCCACACAGAAACTAACGGCTATTAAAGTAGGTTTAGGTTAGGTTAGAACTACGACCCCACCCCCCGTGGGGTGCCCACCTAGTCGTGGTGGAGGGGCTCAGTAACCGTGGACTGGTCACCCACGGTGAAGCGAAGAGGCACCCGGGGCCGGCCAGTTTTGGGCTGCCGGCTGGCCCGAGGAGGACGCTCCAAGTGGGCTCACCGAGCCCGCTTAGGACGCGTGGAGGTGGACCGCAGAGGAAGAGGAGTGTCGGTGTTGTCGTTGCCGCTCTCCCTATCCTCTGCGGCCGAGGTGGGATCGCAGGGGGAGAGGCGTGATGGTATTACGGAGCGCCACTCTCCCTACCCCCTGCGACCTTGGCGGGGCCGTTCCGCCGTAACGGCGTCGGTGGGGCTGCAGAGGAAGAGGAGTGTCGGTGTTGTCGTTGCCGCTCGCCCTATCCTCTGCAGCCGAAGTGTGGTCGGCGGCATAGCCACAGACCTGATATGCCGCCGGGTGCCGGGAAATCTTCCGGCACCTACAGTCTCCTTGTGGCGGTCTCGGGAGGGTCCGCCACAATGCATCATGGAGACCGAGGAGGGAGGCGCTCCCAACCATCTGGCGCGCCCAGCGTGGAGGGTCTTCGGACACCCACGAAGGAGCTGCCGGCAAGCAGCTGCCGCCGGCGGGGTTGCGAATGTAAGCGAGAGCGTTCTCGTAACCCCGCCAAAAAGGCGACGAGGTGGCATATGGGGGGTTTTTTAGTGGGTATACCGTAGGCCTCATTAGCCAAACGGGAGTCCCACATAACCGCTCGGGTCACCTCCCGCACCCGGGCGGTATGCGTAAAGCATTTCTCCCCCCCTAAACAAAAAAAAAAAAAAAAAAAAAGAACTACGACCCCACACATAAGCAAACGGCTATCAAATTAGTTTAAGGTTAGGTTAAAACTGCGACCATTGCGATTCCACGCAGAAATTAACGGTTATTCAAATAGGTTTAGGTTAGGTTAGAACTGTGACCCCACAGATAAGCAAACAGCTATCAAAGTAGGTTCAGGTTAGGTTAGAACTGCGACCCCACACATAAGCAAACGGCTATCAAAGTAAGTTTAGGTTAAGTAAGAACTGCTACCAGTGCGACCCCACACAGAAACGAACGGCTATTAAAATAGGTTTATGTTAGGGTAAAACTGTGACCCCTCACATAAGCGAACAACTATCAAAGAAGGTTTAGGTTAGGCTAGAACTGCGACCCCACACAACAGCAAACGGCTAATATCAAAGTAGGTTTAATTTAAGTTAGAACTGCGACCCCACACATAAGCGAACAGCTAACAAAGTAGGTTTAGGTTAGGTTAGAATTGCGACCCCACACAAAAGAAAACGGCTATCAAAGTAGGTTAGGTTAGAACTGCGACCCCACACATAAGCGAACAGCTATCAAAGTAGGTTTAGGTTAGGTTAGAATTGCGACCCCACACAAAAGAAAACGGCTATCAAAGTAGGTTAGGTTAGAATTGCGACCCCACATAAAAGAAAACGGCTATCAAAGTAGGTTAGGTTAGAACTGCGACCCCACACAGAAGAAAACGGCTATCAAAGTAGGTTAGGTTAGAACTGCGACCCCACACAAAAGCAAACGGCTATCAAAGTAGGTTTAGGTTTGGTTAGAACTACGACCAGTGCGACCCCACATAGAAAAGAACGGCTATTAAAATATGTTTAAGTTAGGTTACAACTGTGACCCCACACATAAGCGAACAGCTATCAAAGTAGGTTCATGGTTAGTTTAGAACTGCGGAATAAATATTACTAAATATAAACCAAACTAAAATAAGAACTTGTAAAGGAAAACCTCAAGCACCATTCAAAATTCCCTGATTTAAATTTACTAAAAACTATTCTTCGACAGAATGACTTGTCGATGAAATGAAAATACTTGAACCGTCGTTGTCTTTGAAACAACATTCGATTAAATGATTGTCAACAAGTCAAGGCGAAACCCAAAAAAAATATAACAAATATTAAACTTATTTCGGCCACTTTTGAATCTCCTGAGAAAAAAAAACAAAATAGGATTCATTATTTGCAGGAAACCGTGTAACATGCATAATATATAACTACATACAATCGAAATGGTAACCTCCTTCTTTTTTGAAGTCGGTTGAAAACAATTTTTTTTTTTCATAGAAGTCCAAAATCTACGCGTGCGAAGCCGCGGGCAAAAGCTAGTATTAGAATAAGTGTTGGACCATTGTTGAGAGCGCTTTGACTATAGTTAGGTGGTTTTAAGGTAGTCAAACATACAGAAGAAGAGTAGAAGTGTACATGCAAGTTGTTTAATATCATACACGGTCACATTACGCATTCTGACATAACCAGGGCATCGGGTAACCGCCGGTAATGGTAATTGTGCCAAAAATGCCGCAAATTAACGCGAATGCTCGTTACTAAGTAACGTAACAGGACGCTTTCATTAGGTGGCGCGGGGCTAGCATAATTGCGTTTGGATTCGGTTGGCAAGAAACGTTGAAATTGTTGATTAATTTAATAACAAGTCAATGTGAAGATGGAGAAAGGAGATAATCATTTTGTAAGATGGTAAGCCCCGCTTGCACAATCTTTGATTACATGACCATCATCACTACATAGTATAAAATAAAGTCACCTTTTCTGTTTCTATGTCCCTTTGTACGCATAAATCTTTAAAACTACGCAACGGATTTTGATGAGATTTTGAAGGTTTTTATGTAGGTATAGTACCCGTGCAAAGCTGGGGCGGGTCGCTAGTAAACAAATCGACTTAGCCCCATTGTGAGCTTAATAAGACTTATATTGTGGGTATTAAGCGATGACATAATGAATAAAAGATAAAATATATACAAATCTAAACTTACATAGAAAACAACCAAGATTAACAAATATTTGTGATATAGGTACACACAAATAAATGCACTCGTCGGGATTCGAAATCGGAACATCCAGCTTGAACAAACAAACTACTAACATAAGTTTGACTGGTCATGCGCATGGTAATAGAATACACCTATGTGCAGCTGCAGCAGTGGACTGAAACTGCCGATGATGATGTATACCGTTCGAAGAAATGCGAACTAATGGGGAAACGCAGTGACATTAACTTGCAACACCAGCAACGAGAAATGGGGTGAATTTGCACGTTAAATGTTCAACAGCATGCTAGTTTCCGGCCGAGCGTCCGTCCAAAACATAACATAACATACTCGTCAATGAAAAAAAAAAGTAAACAAACCAAGAAACTTGCATTATTTCATAATCACGCACTTTCATGACACAATCTTGCTTTATCACCAAAAAAAATCCTTAAACCTTGAGTTCACTTACCTATATTTCTCGTCAAAATTATTGATAATTATTAGTCTTAACGTAAAACTATATCTGCGACCGTGTTTCACGACATGTGTTAAAGACGTCAAATGCTATGGGAAGTCAACCAAAGCGTACATTCTTTTAAATCCTACTGACAATTGGTATAAATGCTTTTTATTATTGTATTATATGAACATGCTAGCCATCCAAGACTCCACGGAACCCGATCCCACGTGAGACGGCCTCCTTCCCGCCATTACCGCTTATTATATATTGCATTCGCTAATGCTCAGAAACGCGAAACACATTAACCGTTATTGCTTTCGTTTCGGGATCATATTCATTGTTATTTTGGAGCAAAAGGTGATCTAGATGACAAACGTACTTTATATTATTTATTTGGGGTGACTTTTGTATTAACATAATATTTCGAGACGGAAAAGGAATATCGAATTTCGTGAACACAAATGGAAAAATACTTAGATGGTTAAGGATACTACGAGTCTTCTGAAAAATTGAGCAAAAAGTAATTTGATTACTCCTTTCGATTACATTTGTAATTGAGATTCTAAATTAATTACCCTTTTACTTAGGTATTACGAGTCAAATAATACGGAGTAGAACTTTTTATAGAAAATACTGTAAACACGCTGCTTTCAAATATATTTTTAAAATGTTTACAGAATAAGGGTGCGGCTGCACTGACGCGAAGCGGAGCGGTGCTATACAAAATTGAGTAATTGCAATCCTCAAATTTGAATTCGAAACACTGTGATGCGTTCTCATTGGCCGAGCTCCTGCAGCGCCGCGTCAGTGGAGACGCACCCTAAGTGGAATATATTTTTATCTAAAATTGTATTGAAAATTTCTGGAATTTTTCATATAGCCCAACATAGTAACTTTATTGTCCGATAAGTCCGTGGATATAAAAATAGCAAGTCATGATTAAACTACCCCTTTTTCCATATTTATAACGTCACTCCTAAATACAAAAGGCATTAACCACTGCTAAGTTACCTAAACTAAAAAAAAATATATTTGATCTCGAAAAAACAATACACGTCGTTACGCCACACTTAGTAAATATACTTGTCACCCACTAACAACATAATTGCGTCACAATCACATATTTTCAAACAAGACGTATACAAGGACAAGCAAATCGCCTGCTCCCGAAAAGACTAAACCGCCTAGAAAATTCTACAAAACTTCGCTCTATTGTAACGTAGTTGAAAATGAATGACGTCTGAGTACTTACAATTGCCGTCACTAATTATGCCTTTGAGACTGGGAATGAAGTAAATGCATTTCTCGTGAAAGAAAGAACTTGTGTTGAACAAGTCCTTTTGACACGCATCGCTGGTATAGTACGGATTATTAACACTTTCAACATACACGTTCTCAGTCAAATGAGACCTGCCACAAATTCAAAATAAAATACTCTCTTCAAACTTATTCGTAGGTACTGAAATTAAACATATCTGAAAATAATGATCCACGACGATAGAACATGAATCTATTAATGATCTGAAACATTTTTAACGATGCATCGAATATGAAAACTGGGGAAAAGAACGAAAAAAGGCATCAATACAATTTGGTCAGCCTAACATTCATCACTGGATTCATGTTTTTGTCTTTGGCTCCCTATTTATTTAACAACCTGGCATTGACGTTACACCCGTGGTCGCAGGCAGACACCACCTGCCTGCGACTAAATAAGGCCCTGGTTTTTCTGGAACGTCGCCGAAGACGTTTCAGAAGGTTTCCTCAAACATTTGCGAAGAAAACATTCGAACGTCGTCGGCGGCGGACACGCGTCGGTCGTTGGTCGCCGATCAGAAAAACCAGGGCCTATATACACATCACATACATCATCAGCCTATATGAGTCCACTACTGGACGTAGGCCTCTCTTACTAACTATGAGTATAGACGCATTAGGAGGTAAATGCCCGTAACCACCACGCTGGGCAAGCTAATTGGCGGTCGCAGTAATGTGTCCACTATGATGACGCTGCTGTCCGTCATCAATCAAATCAAAGAATGGTCAGTGACAATCCCTTAGTCGACGACTTCTACGGGACGAGTTGGGGTGGTGACAAATGTATTCTTACAGCCGTCACCACACGGCAAAATGTATGATATACATTAAAACAAATTGTCGAGTTGAGAGCCTTCTCCTTTTTAAACGTCTTTTAAAAAATATTATATTTAAAGATATTATTAAAATTATATCTCATTTTTAAACAATGAACCTATTAGGCAAATTCTTTTAACCTTTAGTACATCAAATTTAATTCGCACCAGTAATTTCGCGAGAAAAAGCCGCAGTCTTCTGACACCCCGTCCTCATGCAAATGTCTGTGGTCCCAGCAGCTTTGCTCCCCTATTGTTTCTCCCGCAATTGCTCTTTCATTCGTGTTCGTCTATTTCTACCCGTTTTATGTATGTTAGAGGGCTTTTACATAGTACGATATGGGATATAAAGTCGTTTCCAATATGGGAACAGTCTAGATAAACCTTGTATTCGATGTATTTAATTACTAACCTAACCCTTTGGCCGTGTGGTGACGGCAGTAAAAATACATGAGAGAAGGCTGATGATGCATTTAGCAATCTACGTTATTGAATACTGCTAAATTAATGTGTATCCAGATCAATCACATTTTTTCTGTCAGTCGTTTCTATGAATACGTTTTCTTGAGCCCCCTGAAAATTACAGTTTAACACGAGTAGCATTTGACAAAACTTTAATTTTGTTGGTAGTTACATGATCGCTCCATGTTGAGTCATCCATTAATCATGTCCGAGCGTGCTAGAGATTTTTTTCTAGCAAACTATGCGACTTCATGTCTTCTGAGTGACGTGACAGAATACCAACAGAAAAAGGATTAAAATCGTTTAGCCAAGTTTTATTGATTAATATGGACAGAAGAGTTTTTGCCTATTAATAGTATGATTAACTAATATAATATAACAATTACACCAAATGGAAGAATATTCGATTAAGTTTTGGACAATAATTTTCCAAAACTTAATAATTGTTGGGAGTTTGACTACCAGTTAGATGGTTTAACGGTATTCAAAAACATACACATATCGAATTTACTTTGTAGAACATCCGACAACGGGTCGGACAATGTAAATGAGCTTTTACTTATAAAGTTTTTGCGCCATCGATTTCCTAAGTTAGCAAGTGCACGATACAAAAGTTCGAATCGCGCAGTGAATTTTAATATGAGGGAAGTTCGCTACAATTCCTTACGAAACCGAATGGGTCGTAAACAGTAAGTTTTGTAGTTTATATTGTCACTGTTTCTAACTTACTAGTTTTGCTCATTGATAATACTTGCATTGGTTGTGGGAAATGGTAGGAACGGCTCCTATTTATCTTAGATAATTATTAAGCAGTGTTTATGACTAGCCAACACTGCGTTTCTTTTTATGTACTATACTGATTTAATGGTTTGCGAATTATATCCATTATTTGAATGAATTACTCGCGCATATTTTTTTTTGTTCTTAAAATAATCTCCGACTTTACAAAAGTATTGCAGTGTCATATTTGAAACGTCGCCTAGTAGGAAGTTTTCTTTCTATGTATTTTACTTCTTTAGATAATTTCCGTTGAGGCCTGTACTTGATATCCATTTAAATGCGTTTTTTCTTCATGTTAAGTTTGGATTATTTAATTGAAAATTGATTTTTTTGGTTTCCATACATTCCTTGTCTAAAAGATGTATTTCAATTTTGTTCAGAATTACGAGTACTATGTACTTCAGTTTCGATAAGAGACATTTTTTATCAAAATTTTTACAAATTGTGCTCGCTGTGGTATTCATTTAATAGGATTGTGTTTCGAATTTATTTCTTGTCCTTGACCGTCTTCCAAAGTTCCCAACTGTCAGAATATTAATGAATTCATAAAACCATTCCCGGTTTTTTGTATAATGCTTTTCTTTTTCTTTCTTGACTTTCAAAGATTCCATTAATATGTATGTAGGGAATCATTATAATCGTTGTGATTTATCATTAAAAATGTCATTTTTTTCGGTGCTTTAAGCGATTCGATTCATATTTGAAGGGTCCACGGAAAAAAACATTTCCAATAGGTATTTAAAAAAATCAGGGCAAATTCACTCCTTATTCGAATAAAAGTGAGGTGGTTTTCCTTGTGTGATTTGAATTGACTAGACATGTTCTTTTCGTGGACTCTTCATTTATTAGTAGGTATGCTATTGTATGTATGTAAACGTATGATAATTTTTCACAAATCGTCTTACTCCCACGATAAGCTCAATTAAAGTTTGTATTGTAGGTACTTAGCACCGATATACATAATAGATGGATATTATATAATATCGGGATTACGGAATAGAAAAAAGTGTTTTCATTATGTGGATCAACATAAAATGTCAACACGATTATTATAATCAGGTACAGGATATAAAGCCACCACAAACAAATATCGACATTTATAGACACTACATAGAAAAAACATGGCCAAGAAACAAATATTTTATCATTTATTTCGCACTAATCTTGTATCGTAATCTTATTTTGAAGGTACTAATGAAAAACATCGAATCGAAAAAATCCTTCCAAATCGATTTAACTTCATTGGTTACAGCATTAACCTCAATTCCGTTTAAAAAGTTAATAAACCGACATGGATCAACGAATCGCGGAACGTAACTTAGCTGATATTGCTTCCTGAGTCAACAGACACGGAAACGAAGAAAAATATCCGCAATAAGTAAGATTGATAGCTGCCAGGGTGGAATAAACAAGGGATGCGCTGTTTTAAACCGTGGGCGAAAATAGTGGGACTTGTAGTGTAGACGCAGCATGAAATAAGGTAACGGCCTGTTTTATAATCCCAGAATAAATATATATGTTAGATAAAATTATACACAGAAAACACAGATAAAACAATTAGAAACAACAAAAGCGAACTTATCCCTTTCAGGGATTTCCTCCCGTTGATGTTTGAGGAAAGATCCAGACACAGGTCCTTAAAATAATAAGACTCATTAACAAATTGTAATGCTTTTAAGAAAATGCTAATCAATAGACTGCGTCCTTTTAAATATGTAATATATTTTTTAAATATCCTATTACCTAAATTAAATAATGTTCGATGCTAGTGGCACAGAAATGATTATTGTGGCAATAATTGAGGGAGGCCTATCCAGTGCAGCGGATGCGTTACGACATTTTGATGTATTTTAATGTGTAGTCGTCTGTAGGTAGAATAAAGTAGTGAACAACTATAAGTATATAAGCAATAACATAAACAGCTTAACACCAGATAATTGGTGAGGCAGTCTAGAGAACAAACACCCGAAATTAATAAAAGGCAGAATCGTCTTGCACGTATTCATCGTCTCGGGTTGCGAAGGTAATGAGAAATACCACGCCGAAATAGTTACCCCTACCATGGTAATATATACCAGTCGTAGGTGTTTTATTTAAATGTATTTCTTGCAATACAAGTATACGAGTACCTATACGATCTAAAATAAAATTACAAAAGAACACCCTCTAGAGGAGTTCCGCCTGAGGAATGGAGCTTATAACGTTGGCGGCTGCGACCATATACAAAGGTGCATTCAGACCAAACGAGCATTTGCTGTTTTATCCCCCACTCTACGAAATCAACTAATCACGTTTTGTGTAACGATCGATTTTTTTCATTAATGTAATTACCTTAGAAGTGAATTCAAATACTAATGATAGTGAGATGGGAACACATGGTAAGTCGTTGGTAAGTTAATTTGACTGATGAGTAGATATCGATTTACTGAATTCACTGAAGTCTCTCGCTAAAGAGGTTATACGTAAATTATCATAATAATTCGTTTGAACGATAAAATAATGAAATATTGTATGCAAGGGCCACTTGACATACTGTTAACAGAAATCAAAATAATACGAGATTATAAATTCTGATTGGGAAATGTTGATTAGTTTTAAACAGGAGACCTGTAGTTGATCCTGCTTGAATGACTATAATATATTTTTGACTATTTTAATAATCTTTTTAGTTTCTAGATAATATGTCAGACCATTTTTATCGATACGTTAGTTCAAACCCGCTGGATGCGGGTGGCGCAGATCCGGTCATTGTGGCAATCTTTAGGGGAGGCCTATGTTCAGTAGTGGATGTCTTTTGGCTGATATAATGATGATGGTGATTATCCATACAGTCATGTCGTCACTTACTACCGACAATATAAACTTTAATTGAGCTTACCGTAAAACTAGCTTGAATTATATGAAAATGTGCCAGGTTGTTTATTTATTTATAATTATTATTTTTATGTTTATTTTGTCAGCCTCCGTAGCCTATTCGGTAGTGATCCTGCTTACGATGCCGGAACTCCTGGGTTCGAATCCCGGTGAGGGCATGATTTGTGTATTTATTTATCACAAATATCTATTTCCTTGATCACGGCTGTCTATGTATTTAAGTATCTATGAATATGTATGTATCTATTATATACATCGTCGCCTGGTACACATATCACAAGCCTTAATTGAGCTTACCGCGGGACTAGGTCGATTTGTGTAAGATGTCCCAAGATAATAATTATAATTTATTTATTTATTACTATGAACATTCGGAAATTACACTTAGGTCTTGTTTCATCTATCCCTGAACAAAATACATCTGTCAGACAAATGTTAGCTTTATCCTTTTCTTTTATATGTCTACGAAAAAAGAATAGTGCTAGTTATATCTGACTAATACATTTTTACGCCGATTATGAAACAAATCGAGGAGCGTATTAATTGAATGGTGCGGTGTTTTTCTTCCTGTGCCTTTAATCTGCAGAACAAGTGTTTGATTTTCAGTCTCAATGGAACATTTTTACCTTAGTTACTTAAGTCCCTATTGAAAAAGCACTCCATCCATTAGCCAGTATAACAAATATAACGGCGGTTGGTTTAAAACATTGCAGTTTTCAACAAACTTTGAGTACTCCGTCGTGGAACTCTGACGTCATAACGGTTCTATGTCAAAGGAGTTTCAAACCACTTACGTCCTTTTGTGCATTAGCTTTCACTTGAGGAAAGCCAGGAGTAGGAACTTCAACATTGTCGATTATTACATAGAATAATGAAGTTATAAAATGTACCTTGTGCATGGTGCTGTGTGGTGACGGCAGTAAGGATACATTTAATTTTATCACCATCCCGACTCTTAAGAATCGACTACCGCATTGAATATTCATTTTGAAGATTCCAGCCGTCACAGCAGACACATCACTGCAATCGCGGATCCGCTTGCCAAGCGTTTCGGTTATCAGCAACACCTAATGCGTCTTTCATCATCATCATCATCATCAGCCTATGATAGTCCACTGCTGGACGTAGGCCTCTCCTATTAACTATGCGTATAGACGCATTAGGAGGTAAATGCCCATAATCGCCACGCTGGGCAAGCGGATTGGCGATCGCAGTAATGTGTCCACTATGATGACGCTGCTGCCCATCATCAATCTTTAATCAAATATGGTCAGTGACACTTCAATCCCTTAGTCGACTCTTACGACACCCGCAGAAGGAGTTGGGGGGACTGATTGCGTCTATACGCATACGTAATATGAGAGGCCTTTATCCTGGAGTATAGTAGGCTGATGATGTGGTATTATTATAACAGACAGAATTTGAACACCATAATGCAGTAAACTGCTTATGTGGGGGCGCTGGTGTATCCGGTATGTGTAGTTGAAGTATTACCTGAAAAGAAAGAAAAAGTATATTTAATAATTAAGACATCAAACAAAGAACACTAAATTAATTGTGTTTTTATTTTCTTTTATGGGACAACTCAAACCGTTTTATATATTTTTTAAAGTAGTAACACTGCTATGATTATAAGATTTATAAGTTATATATAACTATTAGATGTCATATAGTACAGAAATAATACCGAGTTTAACTACTATACATATTATATAATATGCGTATTTTTTCAAATCTGTTTGCTTTGGTATACATTAGAAATTTGTTAGATTAAATGTTACATTACAAGTTCGTTAGATATTCGATAAAAAAGTAACATTAGACATATATTCTATGTTTTTTTAAGCTTCCAAAGTAGTATGAAAATTTCATTGCATAACAAGTTCAATCATTTAGCCCTTGACGGCCCCCGAGCCCGCGGCAGACCAAAACAACGATGACTAGATGTCGTGAAGGCTGACATGAGTGTGAATGGGCTTACAGTAGAAGATGCCCAGGATCGCGCAAAGTGGAGGAAATGTAGCAGGAAAGTGGACCCTGGCAAAGGCCGGGATACCGCTAGGTAGAAAAAGAAGAACAAGTTCAACCATCGAACCCAAACAGAACTATTAAGAAGCATACTATAGTTGTTTTGTATAAAAAAAATCTTATATTAAAACATAACGTCTAGATCACTTTTCATTAGTGAAGAGACTAAAACCTTCTGACCAATTTTTTTAAATAATGAGATGAAACATCTTCCCAAAGCTTAGTTACGTAATAATTTAGTGTTTCGTATTTACCCATGCAAATCAACGAATCATATTTCAACTTGGATAAATTGTTATCGAATCATTTGCACCAGTAAACACAGTGTAGAAAATCATTCCTGATTTTAGTTATTGCTTTTAAACAAATTGAAATTAATGGTTCTACACACTAATTGAACCGAAATTGGTTTTCAATAGCAAATTATTTTGATTCCATTTTATAACAAAATTGAATGGTATATGTATGGTCGCTATTTTCGTTGTCACTAAAATACGTTTAGTGAAAATAGATATCTTATCAGTTATACCTACCTTTACATAACGATGGTCCCGAAAATAACCATGTAAAGACTTGTGCACGTTTTCTTTTTATTTCATTATTACGTAATTTTATCTCTAATGAACCAACTGAATATTTTCAAGTAAAAATTTCATTCCTAAAACAATTTTTCAAACCTAAGTAGTACATAGTAGAACATTGTTATAAACGACTGTATCTTAACCAAAATTCTACGCCTAAAGCTGTCCCTGTTTCAGCCTGCAAATTCAAACACTCTAACCAAAATACATCCACACTGTCAAGGACCCTTAAGCACGTTAATGCAAGTTCGCAACTCTGGCCAGAACTGCTCGTCATCCTACCCCACTTACAAAATGAGCTACATGACATAATGACGTCACATAACATTATACCCCGTGATAAATGATGGGCTCTTAGCGGTTTATTCTGGTTCGACGCAGTAACTCAATCGGCCATGACAATTTTCGCCGTAAAGTTATACGGGTATTATAGGGAGTGTATTTGTAGGGGTTTTAGTTATACACTGCATGGCTGTTAATAGCCAAAAAGATTTAAACCACATATTTCTGACTACATTTAGAGACTATCGTATCAAATTATCTAGTTTTAGCTTTGTTAGTTTCAGAGATGATTTCATTTTTAGGTTTCCGTAGTAAACTAGGAATCCTAAATAGTTCCGCCATGTACTTCATCAGTGTAATAATGAAGTTTTTTAAGTTTCAGTTAATTATGACCCTACAGATTTTTTTAAAGCCTTTAGGAGCAGCAGTAAGTTTTGCGTTAATATTGATATAGATCTAAGCGTTTCTGTCATCTGCTTTTAAATTAAGCTGTTAATGAGCGTTTAACTTGAATGTGTTGCTTTACATTGTGTGCCGAATTATTTTGTACGGATAATTTTATTGCTCTAATTTTAAGTAAGAGTTATCTTAATGTACGTATTATGTCCTAAATGAACTCTTGTTAAAACACCCTCAAAAAAACAATTCTCAGACAGAACAAGCATTTTTGAACTAAGACGAGCGGAAACATTATTCCATGTCTAATTCAGAATAGATTTGTCTTCAAACTCAAATCTACTCTCGCAACTTAAAGCAGTATGGGACTTCAGTTTCAGCTTTGTGTTCAAAATTAGTTTCTTTCTTTAAATTTAGAATTCTAGAGAATTGATATTGAATAGTTAAGTGGAAGTTTTCTAATTTAAGTTCTCGAATTCAATTCCTGCTAAGTGAATTATTGAAGTGACGACCAAGTTTTTTTGGTTATTTTAGGTATCCGAAAACTATTCTGACAAGAAATTTACTAGGACTTAAAATTTTATCTGTTCCTAACAATACAATCATACAAAGGAAGGAAATACTTCTCAGGCAGTGGCGTAGGGATAGAACCGGCGTAGATTATTTATTTTGTCTCTTGTCTTCATTCTGAAAATATTTGTAATGAATAACTAGCTTAATTTGCAAAATTTTGTATGTACATCCACCCTTAAAATTTATTGTCTGTGGTTTAGTAATTTCTCTTTGGTGGGTAGTTTTGTACTTATCTTTCTTATTTTGATGGAGGTAGATCTATCAAATTTCGTCCATTGTCAGTCATCCGCAGACCACGAACCCTGTAAAGTGTTCGAAACGTCGGAATGAAGTTAAAATTAGTTAATATACGCGAGTTTATCCGTTTTCATAGTTTTATTTCATGAGTGATCCTCGCGGTAACCGAAGAAAATATTATGTACACCAGTACGGACTGGAAGGTGCAAATAAAATTCGGCGATATGAAGACCTTGGGAATAAGCTTGCACAGGCTCGTTGCTCTTTGCATTTCTTAAAGAGATGTCGAGATGAAGACCTTATTCCCACTTGCGTGAAGATTGCTCCGAAGAAGGACATTTTCGGTAGTGAACGCATACTTCGCCAGGCGAGTAAGAGATTATTGTGCAAAACTATCCACAATAACCGTTACACAGCTTTTAACCTTGAGCAACAGATTGAGGAATGTACCGACGTGTAGCGGGGATTATTGACAGACATCGATTTTAATTATGTAGTTGAACAAGGTAGTAAACGTTATACATTTAAATTTGAACAATGTAAGAAACGACAATCTGCCAAGTTTGACAAGTTGAAATCGAAAACGAAACGCAGCGGTGACGGATTGTTTCGGAACGGTCGAGGTGGAAATGAAACGTCGCTGTCAGTGTCAAATCGCTCTGTCATTAATCTGTCATGCAAAGAATTGTCAGAATCCCAAACAAAGGTTTTATCAAAAAGCTTGAATTTTGTTGTGGCTCCGCGGAGAATACCATTTGAGGAGATCATTGTCAGTGTTGAAGACTGTTTGGTGAAGAATCAAGTGGATGCAGAGAACATCCAGGCTATACGGCAAGATGTGTCATCGTTGTTGAGAAGGTCGAAGCCACCAAAAACGAATCTGCCAAGAGATGAATTTATCGCGTTGAAAACGCTACGCGAGGATCCAGACCTCATTATTCTTCGCGGTGACAAGGGTAACGCAACGGTTGTACTTAATACTACGGATTACAACCAGAAAATTGGTTATTTATTAGCGGACAATACAACATATAAACATGTCAAGAAAGATCCGACTACGAGGATATTAAAGAGTACCAAAGAGCTTATTGGTGAATACTCGGACGACCTTAATCTGGATGTTCCAAGTTTAGTTCCTGATTCCCCAATGCCACCAAAGTTGTATGGGTTGCCTAAAATTCATAAACCAGGTGCCCCGTTGCGTCCTATAGTGAGTCAAATTGATGCTCCCACCTATAAATTGGCTCAGCACCTAGCGGGTGTTCTCTCACCTCTGCGTGGTAATAGTAGCACACATACAAAGGATTCATACCAGTTCATCCGTGATATTAAAGATCTAACTTTGACGGATGAGGAAATCATGGTCAGTTTTGATGTCCAGTCACTATTCACCAGTTTACCTGTGCAAGACTGCATTGAAATTGTCAAGAGAAGGTTAAGGGAGCAGAACATGTCAGAGGAATACGCTAAGTTGTTGGAACATTGCCTTACATCTGGCTACTTACTATGGAACGGTGAATTCTACCTTCAAGTGGATGGCGTGGCGATGGGGTCTCCAGTTTCTCCTGTTGTCGCAGACATCTTTATGGAGGACTTCGAGGAGAGAGCACTCTCATTGGCTCCCATGCAGCCGAAGATATTTAAAAGATATGTAGATGACACCTTTACTATCCTTCCAAAAAGTAGTGTTTCAACTTTCTTAGATCATTTAAATTCCATTCATGATAAAATTAAATTTACTATGGAGTTAGAAAATGACTGTTCTCTGTCTTTCTTAGATGTTTTGGTTATAAGAAATCCGGATAAAACTTTGGGTCACACTGTATATAGGAAACCTACTCACACTGATAGGTATTTAAATGGCAATTCCCACCACCATCCCAGCCAACTAGCTACTGTAGGCAAATCTTTGTTTCAGAGAGCCCAAAAGATATGCGATGATCGGCATCTAGCTGCGGAGCTTCAGCATGCTAGGCAGGCACTTCGGGCAAACAACCTGAAGATCCCTCGAGCCGATCAGAAGACTCGTATGAAGATTCCCACTGTTGAGCGCAGGCCAGCCGTTCTGCCTTTTGTTGGAGGGGTTACAGACAGGATCAGCCGCATCTTGAAACGTGCTTCTATTAAAACCTATTTTAAGCCAATGAAGAAGATGTCGCAGTTTCTGAGGCCTGTTAAGTATAGCACCCCCTTACTGAATGCAGGAGTGTATAAGCTGGACTGTGAATGTGGGCTTTCGTATGTTGGGCAGACAAAGAGGAATATCACTACTAGGGTGAAGGAACACATAGCCGATGTCAAGCACCGTCGCCAACAGTCTGCGGTTTGGGAGCATGTCAGTGATGGACCGAATCATTCTATTAAGTTTGACAAGCCTTTGGTTCTCGTTAAGGAGAAGAGAAACATTCCTAGAATGTTGCGTGAGGCTATTGAGATAATGAAATATCCAAACTTTAATAGAATGGAAAGAAGCATGTCTCTACCACCAGCTTGGGATCCAGTTGTTCATCTGATAAAGGAACAGTCTAGACATAAACCGTGAGGCTGATGTATTTGGCGGTGGTGACCATTCCCCCCCTTTTTAGTACTGGCAACATTTTTTCAAAATTATTTTAAATTTCCTTATTAATCAAAATTGTATGTTTTGGTTTAATGCATGATGATCTTAAGATGTACTACAAATGTTTTTTGAAAAGAGTTGTCGCGCTGAGTTTCTTGCCGGTCCCAATTTTGGGATACCTTCCTAACAATACAATCATACAAAGGAAGGAAATACTTCTCAGGCAGTGGCGTAGGGATAGAACCGGCGTAGATTATTTATTTTGTCTCTTGTCTTCATTCTGAAAATATTTGTAATGAATAACTAGCTTAATTTGCAAAATTTTGTATGTACATCCACCCTTAAAATTTATTGTCTGTGGTTTAGTAATTTTTCTTTGGTGGGTAGTTTTGTACTTATCTTTCTTATTTTGATGGAGGTAGATCTATCAAATTTCCTCCATTGTCAGTCATCCGCAGACCACGAACCCTGTAAAGTGTTCGAAACGTCGGAATGAAGTTAAAATTAGTTAATATACGCGAGTTTATCCGTTTTCATAGTTTTATTTTATTCTATTCTATTTTATTCTAAAACAATCAACGCTATGCAAATAAGAACACCCATCATCTCCAGCCACATTCATAATAGACCACTGTGCAACCGGTTCCATTTCAACTCTTAACTTATTTAGTTGTACTGCCTAACTAACCCGTTTGAAAACTATACACACGGGTGGAACTTTTCATCGCAAAATGTGAAACATTTTGATGTGTCCGGCATATAAATAATAGAAAAAGTTTACCTACATTCTATACATGCTATCAATGCATTTTTGATTCCCCGTCAACCGGAGCTAAACGAAGCAGAATAAATAGAGGCACATAAAATCTTGTTACTCCGCAATAAAACATTGAAATCATATTCACAAAACCTGCTGTATAATACCGTGTTCTTACCGCCACAGATTTACAAATACAGTTAAATACGTTCGTGTCGAGCGAATATAACAGCAGCATTATCGAATGAACTCTTTTTATTCGCAACACGATTCAATATTCCGTCTAGAAATCGCTATCGGTTTAAAAACGAACGTAAAACGAATCGCATAAATTTGCATGACAAACGCCGTAGCAGGGGACATTACTTTTTTAAGAAAAATATGACGACCTTCCTCGCCGGAGTTCTCAGGTCTATTTCCATAAATAATAAATAACGATCGGGGACGAAGCAAAAAGCATTCTCGATATTTATTTTGTGCGCGAATTTGGTCCACTTATCGGCTAAATCATCTTCAGCTGAGTGATCGTGTATTGTGTGATTAGTTTGTGTCAGCTTACTTTTGGATGCTTCTTATGGTTATCTTTGATGAATGGGCTGATTATCTGTACCTACGGTAAAGGAAATGTGCGTACCTTTTTGGCCTTTATTGTTGTAGGTAGAAGATCTAAAATTTCCTTGATTGTGCATTAATTAGTTAATATATTATTATAGGTAGTATTATGAATAATACAGTAGACGATAAAGCTCTTAAGGGCTAGGATGTAGGTAGTTAGTCCGGTTACATCGTTTTATGTCCTTTCGAGTTTTCTTTAGTATAATTTAGATGAACAATTTTGATACTTAAAGATGTCTCAGTTACATTTGATTTTGTGATGATGGTTTATGCTACTTTTATGTAAGATTGTTGATTGTATGAAGCTATGTTGTATTAATTTCAGGTTCTTTAACTTCATAATAGATAGCTAATACATAATGTTAAATATTAGATGTCATATACTAAAGAAAAAATATCAAAGTTTTCCAACACCGGAAAACAAGTTGGAAACAAATGAATAACTACTTTTAGCTAGAATAATAATTATAATAGGTACCTATTAATATACAACAGTTTATTTTTAATTTAGCTTGAATAATTTCTGTATCGTCCAGTTTCATAGTATATATACTCGTTAGGTTTTGTACACCGTATACATACCTGTGCATTTAGAGTGCTTCATATGCCATTAACATTGTATTTACAAACGATACTTTCTTTGATGATGAAGTAAAATATCAAAATTGTACAAATACGGCCGTGTGCATTTGTTCAATTTTCTCTTCTATTTTATAAATCTAAATAAGTTATCGCTCACAAATAAGCAAAACAAGAACTAAAAGATATCCGGCAATTATCCTCGTCTGCGGGCCAATATTATAGCAATAAAGCCCAGAGGGCCAATTCTGAGTTTAGCACTAAAACCAGGTATACTGTTACTGGAAAATCAAATAACAATTAGACAGATTGCCGCTTTTTACGAAGCAATACTTATTACAGTTGAAATATTGTTATTAAAAACAGAAACTAATTGAACAAAAAACAATAGAAATTGATTTCATAGCAGATCCTAATATTAACAAAGATGGACAGAATAACGAAGATAAAGCAGAAGTTAACAAAGAAACAGATTCTGTTTTATTTTCCAACCGTACTTTTAAAAAAGCTTACCGGATAAATAAATTAATAAATAAATAAATATCTTGGGACATCTTACACAAATCGACCTAGTCCCACGGTAAGCTCAATTAAGGCTTGTGATGTGGGTACCAGGCGACGATATATATAATAGATAGATACATACAAATACTTAAATACATAGACAGCCATGACCAAGGAACAAATATTTGTGATAAATAAATACACAAATAATGCCCTCGCCGGGATTCGAACCCGGAACCTCCAGCTTCGTAGGCAGGGTCACTACCAACTAGGCTACGGAGGCTGACAAAGATACTACGACTGAGGAGGATGATCACAAAAATACTACGACCAATAAAAAAATAGCGACTGCTTCTGGCGTAATGGATAGACATTTTGACTGACCTCTTATTATGTTATATTTAAGAAAATGTTTTTACTTAGTATAGGTATAAATAAAATTCCTAAATACAATGCATCTCACTATTATTATCTAATTACCTATTCTTTTGGCATTATTCCAATATCAAATACAAATATTTAAATAAAAAAATCTAAACTCAGGTTTCAGAATTCAAACTCGTTCTAGTTACCGTTAATATTCTTACAAATCGAAAGGCATCAGTAAAACCTCTTCAGTATCGGTACAAATCAGTCACGCGATGAAAGCTCGGGCTTTATTGCAAGCACTTTACCGGTTCTGGTTGATCGATGTTCAGCACATCCAATATTTCTTTTTTTTAACTTGCTTATACCGTAGAACGAGTTTTGATGTAAACTTAATATTTCGGATTTTCTTTTTTGTATTTGGGAGATGATTCTGGATGGTTTTTGTTAATGCTGTAAAATTGTTGTGACTCTTTTAAGGACATATTATTATGTTTTTCTACTTCCGTACTTTTATTTGGCATTTACATGGTTGTTAACACACCTTTAAGCCCCTACCCTATAAGTCTATAATTGTCTATTCACTATAAACGCATTCGGGTTTACACGCAGTACGTTTTTTTTCATTTTAAGACACCTCGTGTATACAAGACTTTATGAAATACATGGCTGCCAACCTAATTTTAAATGTCATTTCTGATGAACAGTAAACCTTAGAGTAGCTTTCTTTTTTAATTTTAACGTCTCCCGCTCGACCTTGATGATTAATAAATATTGTTTGACTAAGAATATTTCTCATATTTACAATTTTATTGGAAAACAAGTGTGTGGTCGTAGAAAAAGTATTGTATGAAACATTGTTTAACTGAGTCAAAAAATGCTCGTTGCGTCTTTAATAACAATTTTCGGCTTCGCCTCAAACTGTTACCCACGCCACTCGCCTTTTTTGACCTCTCTTAAACAAGGGTTGCATAAAATACTATTCCATCTTAGACTTAAAATCATCAGTATTAATAACAACAAAGAGTACCAACAATGTTGATCCATTCAAGGCATGCTAAATTACATTGAAATACTGCATTTTTTTTGTGGGCATGAGATCCAAATTATTTTCTAGGCTAGTTCTACGTTTGCTTTACCTTGTCTTAATCGAACTGTTGACTGCTCATCAATGATTTTTTAAATCACCACAAAATATAAAAACCATTGCAAATATGAAACAACAAAGCTCGATGGAATATATTTTGAACGAGAACTTTTTATAAGACAAATACCCTAGACACAATTCAATACACCGAGCGTTAAGCGTTGCTGGTAAAGAAAATAAAAACCTGCAAAGAGCGCGGCGGTCCTTAAAGTGAAGGGATTTTATGAATCATCATCATTTTCAGGGAATAGACGACCACTTCTGTACTTCGGCCTATCCCAGAGCATACCATAACGATCGCAGTATGCATCCAATAGATTCCAGCTATCTTTACCAAGTGATCGATCTATCAGTTAAGCCTTTAGCCTTAGCCTTTCCCACGCTGCGTCGACCTGTTCATGGTCGCCACTTAAGGACTCGATTTCTCCATCGGCTATCAGGTCTCAGAGAAATATTTCTGGATACTCGCGATTGAAACATTTTCATGACTGGTTCAGCTCTCGGGAATTATTGATGCCTAGTACCGTAGGCCAAGATACCGCTCGAAAGATGAGGTGGAGGAGGACCTACGCGCCCTGCATGCAGAGAACTGGGAAGAGATCGCACATATCCTGGCGACAACTAGTATCGGAGGCCAAGATCCACTTTGGCTTGCTTAGTGATGTGCCGTCGGTAAATTACGCAATTACGGTAATTCTCATCGATGGAAATTACGGTAAATTACGGAAATTTCTCGGTAACTTACCGCTTAAGAATGTTTGGTCATGTTTAAAATTTGTTTTCAAACTTTTTATTATTTTTCGTGTTGTTTTCTTAACGAAAGTTATTTCACACCTTTTTGCTTAAACATGTTATGATGTTAAATAATTTTATCGCTTCACGTGGTACTTTCAAATAAGTATTTTAATGTTATCTGGCTCAGGCTTCAGGCACCTATTTATGTGGTAATTTTGTTACTTTGCTCGTAAATCATAAGATCTTTTGTTACTCATCGTGTTATCTAAGGTAGCACTTGCAGGTAAAATTTAAAGGGTTTAGCGGTGATTGTAAATACTATCTAATTAGAAGCTAGGCTATGGCATTGTCCTGAGTTTGGATGTTTCGTGATTGGCCCGTATCTTTTGTTAGGTTCAGGTAGTTACGGTGGGGAAAATAATTGTGTCCCCTAACGTAGAACAGATTCCAGTTTTTTATTTGGACGTAGTTAAGCAAAAAGGATCCAACCTCAAAAAATTGTCATTAAATAAATATACATAAATAAAAATAAATATTTTTGGACATCTTTACTTAAATCGACCTAGTCCCACGGTAAGCTCAATTAAGGCTTGTGATGTGGGTACAAGGCGACGATATATCTAATAGATATATACATATAGATACTTAAATACATAGATAGCCATGACCAAGGAACAAATATTTGTGGTAAATAAATACACAAATAATGCCCTCGCCGGAATTCGAACCCGGAACCTCCAGCTTCGTAGGCAGGGGCACTACCAACTAGGCTACGGAGGCTGACAATGTCATTGAAAAGACTGACTTTTGCTTTTGACAGAAGTTTGAAGTTTTATTGACGCATTTTTGTGGATTTAATCCTTTTCCCTAAACTACGTCCATTTAGTTAGTATATTTGACCTACTGTGAATACACGAGTTTTAGTGCGTTTAGAACAATGAGGCCTAAAGGCAAAGTGATGGACTATTTTAGAGAAACAAATAAAAATCAAGTGACAACATACAGTTGCTTGTTTTGTAACCAGGTGTATAAGGCCAAAAACGTGACACGGTTTGCACAGCACTTAGTACAAAAATGTCCAAACTGCCCTGTAACTGTTAAATCGGAACTCGATCAAAGTCCACCAGCAAATACCAACACACAACCGGCCGCCGCCGTGAACGATTCGGTTTCGGGCCAATTAAGTACTTCAGGATCAAAGAAGTTAAACTGTTATTATTTTTAACATGTGTTACTCATTTTTATTGTTCCGTACCCCAAGTGTGAAACGTGAGTCTATTAGGTAGGTACTAAGTGTACTAACGCTCCGCTGTCTGTCCGTCCTTCTGTCACCAGGTTGTATCTCATAAATCGTCATAGTTAATAAATTTACAGATTATGTATTTCTGTTACTGCTATAACATCTAACACTAAAAAGTAAATTAAAATAAATATTTAGTAAGGCTCCCATACAACATACATCATTTTTATTACTTTTATAGATAATGGTGCAGAACTTATCATTTTAAAATATACTCGTTAATGTACGAGTTCACATTTTAACAATATTTAATGTGCACTAGTAGAAAAAATTAAAAATATCATTGAAAACATTAAAGTTTTCTATAGGAAATTTTACCTGAGAACGTTCGCGGAGAGAATTTTCCGTAATTTACCGTAATTTTGGTAATAAACTAGTTCCCGCCCACGGATGTTTTTGAAAATTTCTATATAAGTCATGGCTAGTCAACTAAATACTATCCTGGAAAAATAATAAAGAAAATGTGTGTATTTAGACAACTTTCTCATTGATTACCGATATTGGTAATCTTACCGAGAAAGTTACCACAAGATTCTCTAAATTCTCGTAAATTACGGTAACGGCACATCACTAGGCTTGCTACGCCAGCGGAGTAAGTAGGTAAAAGCACGCAACTAAATTGAGGCAGCCATGATGTCATCTTATTAAATGCGTTAGAAATGGAAACAAACGAAGAAGAAGCATACACTAAATAAAACTCTTTTTAAAATAAAACAAGCGAGAAGGCTAACTATATCTAGAATTTCCACTGATACAAATATATAAGGTTCCTCAATTCTCCAAGTACGGAATCCCAAAAACGAGAGAGATGCCCCTAACACCCAGAGGTCGTTTAGACTACGAGAATTAAAAAGTAAATTCTAATGGACCTGTGTGGTTTAAAGTAAAACATTAAACTCGCTCCATCAAACAAAAACAGTAATTTAATCTAGTAATATTTAATGAGGTTTTAAAAGAGCAAACATTTCAAATTTAAAACACGGAGCAACTTAAGCGACTTCAAAATAATTAATGATGCACTAGCATAAACTAAGTTTTTACTTTCTACATAAATATTTTATAGTTGCGAAGTAGTACTTTAAAAACGGAATTTTCAGACAATATGCCATAGTTTTAAAGATGGGGAAAGAATTAGCATCATAAAGTCTGTGGACGGAGTTGGGAATGTGTTCTTGTGGGCTATGAAAGCAGTGGTGAATTGAGCTTTAAGGGTCTATCAAAAAACACGTTTTGACGTGTTGTCTCTATTGTACTTGCTAATTGAGACATAATTCTGAGGTCCTACTCAACGCAAAAGGTGATAGGGTTACGGGTATACGCGGTAGGTGTTGCAACCACATACAGACTAACATTTAATGCGAACTCAAAAATGCCCCCGAAAATAATCGTGTAATTGAGCCGCAATATAGCGCTTTTCTTAACTCCACGCATATAAATTAAGTCTACACAACATCACTGACAAAATTTAATACAAAAAGAATAAAGTCAATCAAAACTTTGATGAACCAAAATAAACTATTCTTAAATAGTGGTTTAAATTAAGCAAGTCATTAACGTGATGTGCTGAAGAGGCGGTGACAATTGTCGATTAAATTCGTCACTTTTGAAAGGTAATTTGTATCGCATGCAGCTTCCATGCTTTATTAGTTCGTAGGGCAGATGCGATAGCCTAGCTGTACCAAAGTCTCTGACTCATCTGAGCCTGGCAAGCAATTGGAATAGCTTAAAAAAGATGGCCGAGAGTTTAATCCTCTATAAAAATGCTAATGTGAGGCGATTCGCTCGGCCGTGTTAATTCAACAATCTATTTATTCCCATTGAAATATTTCTTCCGTCTTCTTGGCTTCTTCTTCGTAACGAAGTCTAATTAAGTTCTCTCTATATTGATTTAAGCTTTCGTAATTTTCATTCACGGTTTATCGACGCGATCGCGTACCGAGTACATAATTGTCGTTACCCATGTCATTTAAGTTGAAAACTGCTCGACAACTCATTAATTGGCAGAAAAAATTGCGCACTAAATCTAACGCAGTTGAGTTTGGTTTGAACGAACCTTTATCGGATGACGTAGTGATTGTAAATATGCAGCTTTCTTTGAAAATTGTGATGATAATGCGAATGAGCGTAATTTCTAGTCTACCCCTCCGGAACTATCTCGGAGTTATATAATAACGCGTAAAATATAATAATTATAATTTCCGTGTTGAAGTTCATGTTGTTAACTTAAATACATACCTTTCGGTATGTCAAACAGCACCATTACAAAAGCTTCGCTACAACAACGAACAATGCCTGAAAAGGCGCAGGTTCTATTTACTCTGGTAGCGCAAACTAGAATTTTGTGAACACAAACACATTGTTATGTTTTAGTTTCGGGATTGGTTTTGGACTTCTCGTTTGACAGTTTGTCGTATATGATCACTGATTGTTTTTGTATTTACATTTAGTGAATAAAAATATCTTAATTTTATTTTTTTTGTTTCATTTTATGGCATATTATCACTTCTTAAGCAGTTAGTACCATAGTTTCATTAAGCAGGATCACCACTTCGACGTATCTTTCGCATATAATATCGTGTTCCGACCTAAGAACCTGACCTAGGTTGTAAAATTAAAAATTCGGCCAAATGAAAGATGATGAAAAATAATTTGGGAAATGTTGGTATACCAAGTGGATCATCTGTCAGAAGTTGTTTAAGTAAAATTAAGCGAAAAATTTGTAGCGAAATAGCAGTGGCATTGGTTCTGTTAATTAAGTTAGGACTAAACTGGAAAATATCGTTAGTAGACAAGCAAATCTCACTTATAAGCTCGTATCTAAGTAAAGTTCTGATTTAAAATTAATACACGAGGCTGCTAAGTGTTGTGACAGTTTTTATAGTGAGTTTTGCTTGTCAGCCGACGATGTTATGTGAACATGCGAGTTTTTTGCCTTCAAAGAAATTGCTCAGAGTGATTCTTGAATATGCAGAATTTCATGTATAAAAAACTGCTTCACAAGCATGCAGTACTAATTAGTAAACAGCCATAACCTAAATAATTATAACGACAGAATTACGGGATAAGGCAAGTTTGATTAAATCCGCGAATACTTCGGCGCTGGGAATTCGCATTCCGCCATTGAAACTTGGGCTGTTGCAGTGGGTAAGCACGCAAATGAGTTTATACTGATATACAGTCTGTGCGGAAAGAGAAGGCATCTTGAAAATTTAACATTATTTATGTCAGGCCGTTGCCTATTTAGTTTTAGATATGTTTCATAATAATGACTTACTATTTAAGAGCTTCACAACCGATATCCAAAGCACAACAATGAAATTTTATTTATCAAAAAGTCCAAGTTCGATTTTTTTACTAAAATTGACGCCATGGTTACTGAAACAAGATTTCGCTATCTGTTATTATGGTTTCCAAAACCTCCATACTGACCCATTTGGATTGATCACCTGTATACAGTTTTCTATGTTTGATTTATTAGCAGAAATATTTAATTTCCAAAGCCAAAGGTATTTGTTTGATTATAATTATCAACGTCTACAGTCCAAATTCCTCAAGAGACTTAAATAAGTAGACATTATACTGAGACTTGCCGGAGTTTGGGATCGTGGCATTAAATTCTATTGAAATATCTCTTGCACAACTTGAAGCAATTTAGTTAATTTTGAAAATTGGTTTTGTCCCGAAAATATAGCCACGCCACTCTTGATTAACATCTATATTTAAGTAGATAAAAATAGACAAAATACAGGTTGATTTAAAGTATTCCTGTAAAAAAAACACATCGTACATACAACATCTCAACATCTGGCTACATACAACACATCGTACATGATCAGCCTATCTCAGTCCTTAATCCATTGCTGGACGTAGCCATCAATAATATCCATGCTTATTAGGGTTAAGAATACATTTGTCATCATCCCAACTTGACGTGTCGCTGACCAATCTTTGATAGAAGATTGATGATGGGCAGCAGCGTCATCATAGTGAACACATTACTGCGATCGCCAACCCGCTTGCCCAGCGTGACGATTATGGGCATTTACCTCCTAATGCGTCTATATGCATTAGGGTGTCCCATATTTTACGAGTTTTAGAAATTAATAACGTAAATCGGTTTCTTTTACCTCAAAACAAACTGAAAAAAAAAAAGAGTTTTGCACGGGCGGCGGGTTGCAGTTTCATGTTTTCCTATACAATGTATGAAAATGACCAAATTTTTTTTTCGTTTTTTTTTGATTTATTTTCTTTGTCATAAACTTATACTACTGTTTTATAAACATTTTATCGTAAAATTAACTTGATGAGAACAGAAAAACAATACATTTTTATCAACTTACTGTCTAATTTTTTTCATAGTAATTTGCATGGGAATTTCAGATGAAAGTCGGCACGGGTTCCTGTTACAGGAATGAGCTGATTTTATGTTCAGAGTGTTTTGGGGTTGAAAAATCCGATTTAGGGGTTAAGCGTTATTCATTTCTAAAATTCGCAAAATATGGGACACCCTAATGCATATAGATATTATAGATGCATTTGGAGGTAAATGCCCATAATCGTCACGCTGGGCAAGCGGGTTGGCGATTGCAGTAATGTGTTCACTATGATGACGCTGCTGCCCATCATCAATCTTCTATCAAAGATTGGTCAACGACACGTCAAGTTGGGATGATGACAAATGTATTTAATTCTTACTGCCGTCACCACACGGCACTTTGGGCTACAAAGCTTATTATATTTTCCTGTGACACCAATCTCATAGAAAAACAACGAAATGAAAGCGCCGGATTGAATTTATTCAGTTATACGTACACCGAAATGAGTCCTTGGGTGCTGGACGAAGGCCGTTCCTATTAACTATGCGCAAAGACGCATTAGGAAGTAAATTCCCATAATCGCCACGCTGGCAAGCGGATTGGCGATCGCAGTAATGTGTCCACTATAATGACGCAGCTGCCCATCATCAATCTTTTATCAAATAATGATCAGTGACACTTCAATCCCTTACGACGCCCGCACGAGGAGTTGGGGCGGTGACAAATGTATTCTTACAACCGTCACCACACGGCCATGAATGAATGAATTTATTTATTTATAGTGTGTAGGTATAGACTGTTTCCTATAATTGATGCATTTTACCACAACATTTTTTGTTACTGATAGGAATCCACCGTACATATTTCAAATCCAATGTAAGATCAACCACCTTGAGTATAAAAAAGTTAACTTCTGTGGACAATTAAAACTGATGTCCTATTTAATATGCCAATAAGCCAGAAAGCGCTTATTTTAACCCGTCGCCTGCGGTGGCGGCGGTGGCAGCTGCCCTCAAAATATTGAACGTCAGAATTTAAATCTGCTTGTTATTCAGCCCGGGAGATTGCCGATAATTATTATACGATCAAAACTGTAATGTCGTAAATCGTCCTACGTATCTCACCCCCTTATTTATAAACGTTTGTTTACTTAACAAGCCGCTAATAATTGTTTGTCCCTTTTGCTCTTATGGACACATTGTTCAAACCAAAAGAGACTAAAAAATATTAGCGGCTTGTTAAGTTAACAAACGTTTATGAATAAGGGGGTTAATCTAATAATATACACCTTATTTATTATTTAATACGGGTTGAGTATTATTTTTTATAGAAAATAATGTAAATACGCTGATTTGAGCATACACTTTTTTCTTGAGTTTTCATATTCGGTTTCAAATTAAAAGTTAAAATATAATAGCTGCATATTTCGGTATCTTGTATCACCATTTTTGTAATACCCTTTGTAATATTGATTTAAAGTACGACTTATTTTCACGAATTAAGACATTAATTCCGATTTTGTTTGTGATCTGCGAGCTCGGACACTTGCACAGTCAATCCGAATTCTAAAAAGAACTCGAAACATAAATAAGCACATCGTCATACATTTACATAATCAGCCTATCTCAGTCCACTGCTGGACGTAAGCTTCTCCTATTAACCACGATATATAGACTCAATAGGAGGTAAATGCCTATAATCATCACGCTGGGCAAGCGGATTGGCGATCGCAGTAATATGTCCAGCATGTCTGTCGCCCACCATCAATCTTTTATCAAAGAATGGTCAGTGACACTTCCATCCCTTAGTCGACTCTTACGACACCCGCGGGAAGAGTTGGGGTAGGACAAATGTATTCTTACTGCCGTCACCACACGGACAAAGCACATCATACATAAGTAAGTAAGTAAATATTTTTATTGTGCAGTGCACCACATACTTAATTAAAATACAAATACAGAAAAACATGTATCGATAGGCAACAACAGGCGGTCTTATCGCTTACAAGCAATCTCTTCCAGACAACCTTAGGGTAGCAGGAAATGAAAACATTAGCAAATAATTATAATCGGGTAGTGCCGATACGAGAACAAATTAAGAATTATGATCAATTAAGGGCTGATTTTTCAATCCTCAGTTAAAAGTATCCGTCGGTTAAAAGTATTACCATCCTTATCGCTGGTCATCAGTCAAAACAGGATAGAGCTAACATTTATTTGACAGTTACAGTTAACTGGATGCTTAGCCAAGTTGCCAATCGCTAGCGCTTAATCGTCAATCGCAGCTAACTGTCTTTGTCGCTCTAATATGAAAGAGTGACAGAGAGGGAGAACTACGATACGCTACTAAGCGCCAGCGCTTGGCAACTTGGCTAAGCATTCTGGGGATTGAAAAACCAGTACTAAATCAATTTAAAACATAGGTAATAATTATAATAAAGATATATACATATATACAAATAAGTGTTTACATTAAAGATAATAAACGTAAATACACATTTAAAAAACTAATGATAATAGCTCAAGTTAAGGCAGCGAAAGGGAATGTGATTTCAAAAGGTTTTTAAAAATTGGAAGAGCTTTTGCTAATCGTAGATCCAGCATACATAATAATAAAGATAGAGTCGTCGCCATCATTTGTTACCAATCAATATGACTTTCTCGAACTGCAACCAAAATAACAGCGCGATGCATTGCCAATGTCGTTTGTACACTGCGCCATTGCAGTTACCGACGACAACATTTTAATTCCACCAGCGTATACGTTATTTCCTCAGGATAGGGTTTACAATGGCATATCAACAGTTATTATTCCACTCGCAGAATAGCCGTGACCGTGCATATATTACATTTTAAACATTTAAAACACCCGGTGAGGATTTATTAATAGGACGTGATTATAGTAGATTATCTGGTAGATAACTTCATGGCGATAGCGTTATAAGAGTAATATCGATATATTTGAAGACACTTTTATACAGGACCATACTATGTCAATCCTAGAGTAGTAGTATAGGTAGACTTAACATTTTACAGTCAAGGGCATTAATATATATACACTTCTCCATACTACTCCCTTACAAATGTGTCTATATATTAATGCACTCGACTGTACCGAGGAGAAGTTTCATACTCCTTGCTTACTTATTTACGATTTATGATGAGTAATTATAACACATTTTTATAAGTTTTTATGGAAACATTCTCAATGAGAACTTACTCTTAAACTCTCATGAAAATTCTCGGAAATTTCCGAGTATATTCCCGTAATTTTGTACACTAAATAGCTACCTAGTTATACATATGGTGCTTCATTTTGAACTAATTCTACGACCAAATGAAATATTGAAGGTGCATGCCATACCAATATGCCTTTTAAAAACTGCCCTGAAATTTTGATAAACTCAAGTAGAAATAATAGTGTTAAGTATAATATTACAAGTTTGCTCTGCAGCCCTGGTTTTTTTAGACGAAACATGCTTTTGACCCCATTTATTGGCCCCATTTGCAATTAATTAGGGATTCACTGAAATGAAGGAAAAACTCCTTCATTTTAGTGAATAGTGGTTTATTCATATTTAATACATTTTATAACAGTAAGCGTTCGACCAGTCATGTTACGAAGAGGGAGATTCCAAATTACAGCAACGAAATTCAGTGTTATTTATGCAAAATTCATCTAAAAATTTAACAAAAGAGTGGTACGCCACGACGAAGCCTGCGAAGTAATTTTCCAGTGTGTTTTATCATACTAAGCCCTATTCTCGATGGGTAGACGATATTCGAAAGAGTATGAGTCACTTTTGAATGAGGTTAGCTTAGGACCGGGACCAGTGGCGTACAAGAAGAAAGGCCATGCTCAGCAGTGGGCGAATAACGGCTGAATACGATGATGATGAAACCCTATTCTTTTTAACTTAAGATTCAATACAGACTACTAGTGGTTGATGATTACGGGTCACGTGGAATTTTACATAGAAAATATACTGATTTCAATTTTTTTAATATTGATAGTTCAAATTGAACCGTTTTCAACACCAGAGTAGGTACATTGGAATTTTCTTGATTTTTTACCTAATCCAAAAAACATGAAATTTTACCTGACTTAACCCTTTATAGGGCACCACTCTTAAAAACGACTCTGCCTCTAGCACTATTAAATTCTTGTACAAAATTTTTCGCACTATATTGGTGTTGAGGCTTGAGGATTTTTTTGAGTAAAAATATTTCAAATTTTCATTTTTGCATTATTATCTACGAAAGAATCTAACTAATCCGTATTTATTTTATTAACCATAGAATCAAGAAATTCACCGACGAAATATGTGTTTTTCATTTGTTTCAAATCTTGCGATATTTTCGGTACGCCCTATGTAAACATACGCCCATTGCTACTAAAATAATAACTAAAAAAATAGGCTCCGTTATCTCGTCACACAAATAGCGCAGACTACTATTCGGTAAAACCAATGACCTGGAACCTTATTTAGTATATCGGTGCCTAATGGGGCGGAATGCCTTTTCTTAGTAGATATTTTCCGTCGAAACTGTTGGTTTTTATGGTGGTTGGCATCAGTTGACCACATCTTAAACTATGAAAACTTATGTGGTGTTAAATCAATTAAATCTTATTAGGGTTCCGTAGTAAACAAGGTTTTCCGTTCGTCCGTCTGTCTGTTAGTACTAGAAATTTGCAATTTCGTACAGTTATACGTATCAATCACGCCCGCAAATTTGTAAAATTAATAAAACTTTTTTCCTAACTAGTGCGAAAAAACGAACTTTCTTGATTCTTCAATGACTCTTATTGAGGCACTTGTTATGAAAAAAATCGTCCCTTACACGTGCAAAAACTTTTTTTTAACTCGGGTGATTAGTCGCCCTTGTTTTACTCGGGCTCCAACTTTCACCCTTGCCGAAAAAAAATTACTCGCACTAGTTAGGAAATATACTATTTTTGGGGTACCTTCCTCACACGTAAACAATATCATATAGTGTGGAGTATCGTTGAATAGCCCTTTACGACCGAGACAAACATTTTCTAAAATCTTATGAAAAATGTATGTAGATCGTTTTAAATTATCTTCGTATACTTATAAAAAATAATTAAAAAATCGAATTGCCTTTTATCATTAAAAAAATCGCATGCACGAAAGTGACGTTCAGGATCTATACGTAAATCCAAGATCTTGCAAATTAGTATGGACATGCATAAAAACATTAATAAAACACATTATTTATGAAAAAACTTCCTATTATAAGCGATCCCATATTTTTAGGGTTCCGTACCACAAGAAGAAAAAAAACGGAGCACTCATTGGATCACTGGTGTGTCCATCTGTCCATCTGTTACAACCGATTTACTCCGACACTACTACTGGGCAGATTGAGTTGAATTTTCGCACACCTATGTAAATTGGTGACCCAACGATGGATGTCAAACGTAAATAAATGAGTTTTAAATGTGAAAGCTACTTTTAGACGGTAAATTAGAAAATAAAAATCAAAATTTTCACTTCATGATTTCGAGAAGATAAAAATGTATTATCAATGCTAATAATAATATGATGAATGGATTAAAGCGACGATTTTTTGGAGTCGACGTGTAATAACCAGTACTATTTGCAATATATACTTTTACTGACTGGAAAAAACGAAGAATCTGTAAATCACATTATTTATTATTATTATAAGCCCATTCTGTCCCACTGCTGGGCAAAGGCCTCCCCCCTCTTCTTCCATTCATCCCGGTTCTGTGCTATATCTGGCCAGTCACTTAAAAAGGAGTCCAAGTTATCCCGCCATCGCCTGCGGGGTCTGCCGGGTCCTCGCTTTGAGTTGTGGGGCACCCACATCGTTGATGTCTTGGCCCATAAATCGTCCGGCATGCGGCAGACATGACCCGCCCAGTCCCACTTCAGCTTGGCCGCTTTCCAAGCTACATCCACTATTTCGGTCTTAGAGCGCAGCGTGGTGTTCCGGATCCTATCCATAAGTTTCACACCTAATATGCTGCGCTCCATAGCTCGTTGGCAAACCCCGAGTTTGGACTTCTGAGCTTCCGTTAAAGACCAAGTCTGAGCACCGTAGGTGAGAACTGGAAGTATGCACATGTCCATGAGCCTACGTTTCAGTGACAGTGGTAGGTTTCCCTTCATTAGGTGTTTCATGGACCAAAAGCTCCTCCAGGCGTTGTCGGTCCGTCTTTCGACCTCTTTTTCCTGTCGCGCCTGGAAAGAAACTATTTGGCCCAAGTAAAGGTATTCATGGACATATGCGATGTGTTCTCCGTTTATCTCAATCCTACGTTTTGTGCTGTTTGTCATGACCTTGGTCTTTGTCATGTTCATTTTCAGTCCAACCTCGAGGCTTGCGTCGCTGAGGTCTTTTAGCATATGGTGTAGCTCGGATGCAGTTGAGGAAAAAAGCACTATATCATCGGCGAAGCGAATCACATTACATTATACATATTCACACAAGAAAAAAAAACGATATTTACTACACATTAAGTTTTCCACAGTAATTCAACAATAGATTTAAAGATGTGAACGGAATTAACGGGTTTTCATAGCCAAACAAGAAAATATTTGTGGTTAAATACTTAAAAAGCTTATGCTAGAAAGTACTACGTCGTGCACAAGCAGAATTAGACATACCGAAGATAGACATAGCAAAGTTTACCGGAAACTATCAAGATTGGACTTCCTTCTACAATGTGTTTTCTTCATTCATCCACGAATAAGCAAAACTTAAGAAGAATTCAAAAGAGCAACATATATAATAGCAAGGCCAAAGCAATTCGAGAGATATTAGGTATGGACACCTATGGAGTGCCTAACAAAGATGAAAATACAAGATATTATTAACCCAGTTCCTTGGATACGCTAATTAAAATACGATGAAATATATACCTAACGAATTAGACGAAATATGTAACCAATTCTTCAAAACATATGACTATCTTTCTTGGTTTCATTTTATGCGCAAAGACCGATTATGCATATCCGTGCAAATATTTATGACGAGCTCCGTCCGAACCTACAATTTTGTGCACTTATTATTTACGGGCATATTTTTTACACAAAATCACTTAATTTTATTCTAATTTGTGCTAAATAAAAACGTTTAACTCTTTAAGAGTAAGTATCACTCAATAAATAGAATGTTTGTTACCGCAAATATACGAAATTACGAACTTACATGTGCTACTACTCCCACCAAAATACATCGCCATCTTCAACGCTGTCTTGCGACTGACTGATGCGGCCGCCCTAAGGTATTTGCTAATTTTACGTGTCGGCTAGTGTCTGCAGATTCGATCGGTATAGGTTTGAGCTCGAAAATACAATTTACTTGGTGACAGGATTTTTGCAAAGTAATTTGCAGGATTATATCAAACCGGTCGGAAAGGGATAGGTCTTTCAAAAACAATAAAGTTCTCAAAGTAATTTCCTATAGTCTTTATTTTTTTGAGAATACCGCCTCAGAATAAAAAAAATTGTGACTTTTTATCCGTAGCTCCGTGGGTCCATAAAATATAAAACAAAATAGTAGGCTTATAGAATACTTTAAATTACAATTTCGAACATAATCGGCCCAGCCGTTTTTGAATAACTACGGAACCATATACTGAGAATGGCCCGACATGATCTTGGCCTGTTTTTTCATTGGAAATTTATATTTATCTCAGCCACTACCAAGTTATATTGTGTTAATAAAAGAGTACGCTCTTTAGCGATATAACTTCCTGTTGTTTACGTCTATTATTAATCTTCTTTGATATGTTGTGTTTATACTCTATGATGTGTGTCGACATCTACCTATATTTGATTGATAAACGAGAACTCAGCTCATAAATGCTACGAAATTCAATAAAAGTCCACACAAATTGTTAGTTCATAGAAATAGTCAAACATTTGTACCAAAGTTGACTGAACAATATAAAAGAGACATTGTTTTTATGTATATATTTACTTAATTGCCCCAAAATAAAAGTTGTTCAAAATTATTAATATAAGTAAAGGTACCATGTTTTACTAACTCACAACACCATTTTAAAAACTTCTTGTTTAAGGAACTTCTTTGAGAGCACAAGATACATGACATGTTCATTTAGGAAGATTATTCACACAAAGGCCTCCGAACTCTAGTGACCCTGTCTACGAAGGTGTACGTCCTGGGTTCTAATCATCCTGACGCCATATATATATTCTGCTTCACCTTTTTGGTAATAATCACCAAATATTTTCTTCGGTTACCGCGAGGATTACACATGAAATGCGGATGACTCCGCAGACCACAAACCCTGTAAAGTGTTCGAAACGTCGGAATGAAGTTAAAATAAGTTAATATACGCTAGTTTATCCGTTTTCATAGTTTTATTTCAATAATCACCAAATTAAAAAAAAACGACTTCAACCGATTTCTCCAAGATCCCATCCATTCCATTTGTTTTGAAGTCGATTAACACATTGAACGCGGAGAACTCCCGAGGGGAGTTTTTGAAAAAAAAAACATATACGTCATTTTGCATTAAGCATGTGCACGACATGGACGAATAATTTTTTTAACACTTTCATTGGCATCCGCTATTGACAGAAACTAGACCACATTAAAATGGGACCAATTGCTAAGCATCTGCTTCCAATTATAAAAAAAAGAATCATCAAAATTGGTTAACCCAGTCAGAAGTTTTAAATAATAATAATAAATATATAAGGACATCTTACAAAAATTTACTTAGTCCCACGGTAAGCTCAATTAAGACTAAGCGACGATATATATACATATAGATACTTATATACATAGACACCCATGACCAAGGAACAAATATTTGTGATAAATAAATACACAAATAATGCCCTCGCCGGGATTTGAACCCGTAACCTCCAGCTTCGTAAGCAGGATCACTAGTATCACTACCAAATAGGGTAAGGAGGCTGACTGTTCTCAGGTAACAAAAAAAAATTAAAAACCTCTTTTAACTATGTTGAAAACCAGTATTTACGCTCCAAATATAAAGCAAAAAATTCACTTTCATTTCGATAACCGATTACCTTTAATAACATTCCAATTTCAATCATATCCGGATACCGGCCCGTCAACAGAAAACAAACACGAGTCGACCCCGTGATTGTTTATCAAATCTGGAACATCAATAAGTCCTTGATGTTTTCCGTATGTAAATAAAAAGGGATTGACGTAGGACGAAAGATATGGCCGAGGTTTCGGCTTCAAGTTATACATGGTTCCGCGGTTATGGAACGATTTTAATGGAATACTGGCCTTACGTCTATTTTAGACGATTTGAGGTGAAAATTTGTCTTGTGGTGATGACACTTTTACTAAAGGTGCATGCAGACCAAAAGAGCATTCGCTCTTGTATCCCCCACTCTACGAAATCAACGAATCACGTTTCGTGTAACGATCGAATTTCGTAGAGTAGGGGGATAGAACAGCGAATGCTCTTTTGTTCTGCGTGCACCTTTACATTGCGCGTAGAACCTTGAAGGGCGGCCACGTACCGTCAGGCGTAGGTAGGCCCCCCACAAGGTGGACTGATGACCTGGTGAAGATCGCAGGAGTCCGCTGAATGCGGGTGGCGCAGGACCGGTCATTGTCGCAATCTTTGGGGGAAGCCTATGTTCAGCAGTGGACGTTTTTAGGCTCATATGATGATGACGATGATGACACTTAGAATACATTTGCCACCACCCTAACTTTTTCCAACTGCCGTCCTACATATTGTATAAATAGAAAGCAGTATTTGCTATGACTATGAAACTCATTAGCAAAAAGCCTTGAGTTCTTGGCAAAAAGCGCTTTTGCTATGGAGTTTCATAGCAAATACTGCTTCCTACACTAGGACGGTAACCAAGGTAACCAAGAGTTGACTAAGTGATCATTGACTATTGTTTATCGAAGATTGATTATGACCAGTATCGTCATTCGTCATCATAGTAGACACATTACTACGATCGCCAACCAGCTTGCCCAGCGTGGTGATTATGGGCATTTGGGTCAAAATTATTTTCGGTTTCTTATTTTGTGTTCCTAAAAAATGTGACGCAGTGGTGATTTTTGTATGAGCTGATGTTTTGTTGTCAATTTCTGATGTATGTATTAAAATATAAAAAAAACAAGTGAACAGGATTGTTTATATATACTGAGTCTAAACAGCAACTAAAAGCGTGACAGAGTGGTATGAAACAAGACAACGAAAATAATTTTGACCCATTCACCTCCTAATACTCTGTATACGCATAGGTAATAGGACAGGCCTTTATTCAGCAGTGGATTAATATAGGTTCATGGTGGTACGTGAGGTGTAAATGAATGTCCTAAAGACACCACTTTTGGTAGCTAACATAACCTATAAACAAGAACGGCAAACTTTGCCGCAATCTTACATTCTGGCCTCTTCGCGTTGAGAAAAAAATCTGGAAAAATTGTGTCGAAAAACATGTATCTTATAAGAGACATTCCAAGAAAAGGGCTAAGATAAATAAGTACAGTACAGAAAACTGCACACCGGAATATACTAGGACAACAACACCACAAAGTAAACCTAAAAATGAGAACCAAGTTACGTTTCGTGAAACACTGATGGAACCAAATGCTTTCAGTGAGAGCGTGTAGGCCCAAAAAATGACTGTTTAAAATGTATGAACTCTATTTCGGCCGCATGTTAATTCAGCTTTGCATAATCGCTGGGTTAAATCCCACCGCGGTGCATTCTCGTCAAAATATGCCACAGCCAAGCAAGGCACGTGTCACACTGAAATGTGGCTATTTTGGTTGGTATATCTAGAACTATGGACCCACATTGCTGGTAAATACTAAAATTTGGGTGAAATTACACAATATGTAGTAGAAAAAATATTACCTGAAACTATCCTAGTCACTTTGCAGTCTTCGTAACATAAAGATACGCATACGGAGCGATCGTTATGGACTAATGAACTATGGACCAACATTGCTGGTAAATACTAAAATTTGGATCAAATTACACAATATGTTGTAGAAAATATATTACCTGAAACTATCGTAGTCACTTTGAACTCTTTGTAACATAAAAATACGCATAGGCAGTGGTCGTGGGTTTAATTCCCGGCTCGTACCGATAAGTTTTCCAAAAAACTTATGTACGAAATATCATTTCATATTCACAAGTACTTTAAGGTGAAGGAAAACATCGTGAGGAAACCTGCATACATCTGCAAAGATATTCAAGGGTGTATGTGAAGTCCCCAACAAGTTCTGGGCCAGCGTTGGGACTACGCAAAATAGACACGTTTGATGTCAAGTTGCGGAAAATGGCCACAATACAACAACAACAAGTGTCTTTATTTTTTGATGTACGATTTAACATAAAAAAGTAATCTGTAATGTTAATCTTAAATAAAACTTAAAAACTATTAAAATCATAGATAAAAACTAAAAATACGTACCATTTCATGTGTTCCACAAAAGTTATACTTATGATCAATTTTGTTTGTCTAATTATAGCCGAAAATGAAGGCCGAAAGTTCAATCACTACTCAAGTCAACTATCGATCGCACAAGGATCAGGTACGGTAGCTACCCTCGCTGACCCAAGCGCCGCATTACAAAGGGGAAACCCTGTACGTTACGTCCCTTCTCCGCCGAAGGGTGAAACTAGTTATTTTATCTGGAAGCCTTTCTGGCCTTTGCTCCAGGAATTTGTACTAAGATTTATGGAGTTGTAGTGCCTTATGGCTTTGCTTGCAATCGGTTCCCTTACCAACTTCTATTTTGGGGAGATAACGAAATTGCTCGTTTTTAGGATCTCAATATATCTTTTGCGTTTAGATGTCTTTCTTTCTTAAGAATTTATGATTTTCTATAAGTATAAACTTAGGTCCTCGATTTAAATGGATTTAGGCCTGTCCTAAGCTTTCACTTAGAATTGTAGATAGTTAAACCCCTTATTCATAAACGTCCATAATTTCAATTAATTGGAAAGACAAATATATTTTAGGAGATGATAAGTACAAGTTTAGAAATAAGATTAAATGTGTAATAGAAATTATATAGAACAAGCCTTGTAACACGAGTATTGGAATCGTATGGTTTGTAGTCTATAATTTTTTTACACTACCTACACTTTGAATAAATAAATAAATATCTTTAGGCATCTTACACAAATCAACCTAGTCACACGGTAAGCTCAATTAAGGCTTGTGCTGTGGGTACTAGGCAACAATATATACAGGGTGTTTGGTTAGCGGTGTCGGAGCTTTTAAGGGCTTAAACTACAATCAATTTCATCGATAAATTACCATACAATTTTTTTTTTGTGCCAACGATAATTAAATGGCGGCCATTTTAAAATTTCAAACAGACGAATACGGGCGCACGTGATATTTCTGGAATTATACGTTTGTTATCGGTCCTATCCTTGCAAAAGAAATCTCGTTAGAGAGCTCATTAGATAAGCAAACTAATTAAGCTAATCATTTGACTCAACTATTTGAACAACAAGGCAAAAACATTTTTTTTTAATTAAAAATAGTAAAAAATTCACCTTAATTTTTCAATTAATTTAATTTTGCATGAAAAGTAGGTCGTTAAGATAGGTTTTTGGTGTTGTTATTTATTAGTACAGTATGTTAGCTAAAAAATAACACCATAATTACAGTTATACCTTAAGTACTTTAGGAATTAGAAGTGCTCAAACATGCACTGGATGGATGGAAGGCGGCCACTTCACTAGTCAGTACACTGCTGACATTCATTTGTTTATGGATTTTGCATCGGGAACGCTAAGTGCAGCGGTTTTGGTGTATGTTTGAGCACTTGTAATTCCTAAAGTACTTTAGGTATAACTGTAATTATGGTGTTATTTTTTAGCTAACATACTGTACTAATAAATAACAACACCAAAAACCTATCTTAACGACCTAGTTTCCATGCAAATTTAAATTAATTGAAAAATTAAGGTGAATTTTTTACTATTTTTAATTTAAAAAATTTTTTTTAGCCTTGTTGTTCAGATAGTTGACTCAAATGATTAGCTTAATTAGTTTGCTTATCTAATGAGCTCTCTAACGAGATTTTTTTGCAGGGATAGGACCGATAACAAACGTATAATTCCAGAAATATCACGTGCGCCCGTATTCGTCTGTTTGAAGTTTTAAAATGGCTGCCATTTAATTATCGGTGGCACAAAAAAAAATTGTATGGTAATTTATCGATAAAATTGATTGTAGTTTAAGCCCTTAAAAGCTCCGACACAGCTAACCAAACACCCTGTATATAATACATATATACATATAGGTACTTAAATATATAGCCATGACCAAGGAACAAATATTTGTGATAAATAAATCCACAAAATAATGACCTCGCCGGGATTCGAACCCGGAACCTCAAGCTTCGTAGGTAGGGTCACTACCAACTAGGCTACACAGGCTGACAAATATCAAATATTTTTTTATGCTGTCATAGCTACCTCAAGAAACCATTAGTTATGTTTATTATTCTAGGACCCAGTACGCTAATTTTTAAAATGATTCACTCAGAAATAATTTCCAATATAATGTGTGCAATTTTAGGAAATCTTTAGCCAATCGCATAAAATTCCCCTTCTAAAATGTCAAAAGTATAATGACACGGACCGGTTTATTAATATCATTTTATGCCGACGCTTTAGATTAATAAGGCTAATATCGCTTTTATATGAATTTAAACTGACATATGTCAAAAATAAAACTAAAATTGATGGCTTTCTCTGTGTGACAAGACAAAAAGCATTTTTATTCTTAAAAGTACTTATATTTTTTGAGTTCTTTTTAAGTGACAGCTAGGATGAATAAAATAAAATTAAAGTAAAATATCATAACGAATTTATTGACGGATAAGATTCGATGTTATAAATTTACGTTATTATTGTTTCGCGTTTAAAATACCTACGCGATGCATAAAGCTAAGATAACCTTTAATCTATACATATGTGTAGGATTTTTGAACGCTTAACAAATTTATTGAATTCCTTATTTGCTTACAAATGCAAACCAAAATTGAACAACACCTACTCAAATGACACTCCAGTTACTTGTTACACAACATAACGTATTATTTTGTGAACATATTAGGCACAGAACAGTGAACACGCCAAATTAATTTCTGAGCAATTTAACAAATGAGTAAGTTACTTATATCCAGAAATACATAACAGAAAACCTTGTTAGCCTCCGTAGCCTAGTTGGAAGTGATTATATATCCGTAGCCTAGAGGTTCGAATACCGGCGATTGTGTATTTATTTGTCACAAATATTTGTTCCTTGGTCATGGCTATCTATGCATTTAAGTATCTATATGTATCTATCTATTATGTATATCGTCGCCTGGTACCCATATCACAAGCCTTCATTGAGCTTACCGTGGGACTAGGTCGATTTGTGTAAGATGTCCCAATAATATTGATTTATTCTGTTCCAAGATACATAATTAAAATTTCCAATCTTTTCAGCAAATTTTCTCATTTTGACCAATTGTCGCTTGATCGCTTATTCTATAACACTGTCCATTTTTGTTTTTATTCTGGCCGTAACTAAGTACATTTTTTTTTAACAACCCTGAGAGCAATCAACAAAAATATGCGTAGATTTAATTTGAAAGTGAACAAAGCACTAACAAATGAACAGCTAAAGCCCTGTCAAGTAAATCCTTAGATACCTAGTGCTTTACGAAATCTAATACCGGCCGCGAATACCTCCGAATAGTCCGACTTAAGCACAGGTTAAACAACAAATTACAACTTAAATCCAAGTGAAATTCGGACTTTTAAACCACCGATTAGATCTGTTGTGTACCAGGTCAATCAACTAACTGGATACCTACCTTATCTAATCGGGAATTATTATATCGCAGTGATGCTACGGTTATTTTCAGATTGAAAGATCTTTATTACTAATCAGTACGTAGTATAAAATAAAGTCACTTTTTCTGTCTCTATGTCCCTTTGTACGCTTAAATCTTTTAAACTACGCAACAGATTTTGATGAGAGTAATGCCCATAATCGCCACGCTGGGCAAGCGGATTGGCGATCGCAGTTATGTGTCCACTATGATGACGCTGCTGCCCATCATCAATCTTGTAGAAGGGTCAGTGACACTTCAATCCCTTAGTCGACTCTTACGACACCCGCAGGAGGAGTTGGGGTGGTGACGAATGAATTCTTACTGCCGTCACCACACGGCACGAGGCCGCGGCCACGGTTACCAACAACATATCAAACCGATATTTCCATGTTCAGCTAAACAGGAGCGTATAATTACGAGCGATCACTAAATAACTTTATTGCGATCGTAATCAAGAATTGCGAAGTTTAGAAAAGCACTTTGAAACTGTAATTTCGGTCCACGTAATTAATATAACAAAATTGCTTAAACAAAGCCCATTTGGCCGTAATCGGGTGATTACTCGCTGTTAAAAATTTACTGAGGCCGTAAATGCGGTGAAAGAGTTTTATTGCTGATGAATGTAGTAGCCTTACTGTGAGTCGGCAAGTAAGGTTTACTTGTAGATTAGATTTTACTGATTTATTTTGTACTTAAATCTAATACGGGCGACAAGTTCACATCATAAGCCTATAACAGCCTACTGCTGCTGCTAAGAATGCATTTGTCAATAAGTTATCCTAGAGCAATAAAATAAAACAGGCATATTTTTGTGTAATCATTACACATGTACAGATTACATTACAAAACAAGTTCAATTGATATTACAACTTAACTTGATATTAAGTAAATGTATTAATTTTAATGATAAATATACCTGCTTCCGAAACCGTGTTGTACCTACTATCTGTACTTGTATATCTGTGTGTCCTTAGCAAATAAAATATCTTTATCTTTATCTTTATTTTTAACCTCGAAGTAATAAATTTCAATCAGTTATTTTCCGAATCGGCAAAATAAATAAATAATTGCATCTCAAGGGCTTATTTTCATGTCAGCCTCCGTAGCCTAGTTGGTAGTGACCCTACGTACGAAGCTGGAGGTTCCGTGTTCGAATTCCGGCGAGGACATTATTTTGTATATTTATTTATCACAAATATTTGTTCCTTGGTCGTGGCTGTGTATATATTTAAGTATCTATATGTATCTATCTATTATATACTCGTATATCGTCGCTTGGTACCGACAACACAAGCCTTAATTGTGCTTACCGTGTGACTAGGTTGATTTTTGTAAGATGTCCCAAGATATTTTTTATTTATTTATTTACCTTTTCCAAAGCGGCAAATTAATAAATAATTAGATATCTAGGGGTTCATGTAGATGCCATAAGAAATCATTTTTTTTTATTTAGTACTAGAGCCGTTCCCGCATAGTTCACCAAATTCATTACTAAATGAAGGCCCTGTGGTATCTCTTAAGTATAAATATACCTATACCTAATTATTTCTTTATTAGGATCAACGTAAAATATTACGTGACTAATTATATATAACGGATTCTGTAATATAATAATTAATTAAACAATTAAATCTTACGCGATAGCATTTTAAATGGAATTAATATTATAATTAACAACACATTATAAACTTTCTGTTTAATCCTGTTAAACGATGCACATGATATTATTAATCCTTAATAAAATAGTAATTGAATAAAAAGTATTTAATACTTCAGTTCATAAATGTTAGTAATAAAATATGCAGGTATTTATCAGATACCTACTCATTACCAGAATTATTAATAACACTTTCAATATTTCTTGGTAAATTGAAATTATCGGTATTTAGCACTGTGGCATATGCCATGTTCACGAAGTAACTGACGAACGCGACATTGAATCCTGAACGTAACGAAGGACTCCCAGTTTTACTTCCGAGCGCAGTGAGGGATTCAAGCGCCCAAGACAAAAACAGTTTTATTCCCGAGGTATATACTCTACTTTTCTCACCATATGCGAGACAATAAAAAACAGGCTTAGTAATACTTATAAGATAATACCGCAATTTTGGCATCCAAAATTGCGGTTAGACACATTAAGTCAAAATTACAGTCTATTTTCGAACCAGTCCAGTTAGGTTTTGGCACGAAAGGTGGGTGCGAAGCAGCCGTCCATGCTTTACGCACCTATCTTTCACACGATGATTGTGAAATTGTAGTCAAAATTGATGTAAAAAACGCCTTTAATTCGGTAAATAGGGACACTTTGCTGGCAGAAGTAAAGGAACAAATTCCCGAACTCTATAACTACCTTTATCTCTGCTATGCAGATCCATCTAAATTACTATACAAGTCCCACCAATTATCATCTGAGGTGGGATGTCAGCAAGGTGACCCCCTTGGGCCAGCAATTTTCAGTTTAGCCACAAATCACATAATACAAAAAATTAATTCTAAATTCAATGTCTGGTATCTAGACGATGGGACCCTAGGAGGTGACGTGGATACCGTACTGTCCGATTTGTCTCTTATCAAAACTAACTTTGAAAATATTGGTTTAGAACTAAATTATAGTAAATGCGAACTCTTTATTCAAAAGACTTCCTATAGTTTGACTGTTTTAAAATCCAAATTTGATTGTCTGGCTCCTGGTATAAAAATAGTAGACAAATATTCACTTTGCCTCCTGGGTTCTCCTATTTTTGAAGAATCCTTTCCCGATTATATTTCTAACTCGATTTCTAATTCCAAAATCACGCAAATCGTCTACTCGAAATTAGCCCTCATTATGCTCTTGCGATTCTTAAATTTTGTCTTTTTGTCCCTAAATTGACATACGTGCTCCGTTGCTGTCCGTTCTGGAAAAATATTAATTTATTAACACCTTTAGACGACTTAATCAAAATTACCATAGAAAAAATTCTAAATATTCAGCTAACGGAGCGTTCCTGGTCCCAAGCATCCCTCCCTATTCGGTATGGGGGTTTAGGGATACGAAAAATTTCATGTGTGGCTTCTCCTGCATTTTTGGCATCCGTCCACAGCACGTCTGATCTCACAGGAAAGATCCTAAGGGCTCTGCCTATTAACTGTGAGACTGCGGGTTTGGAGGACGCCAAAAATGCATTCAAAATTGCTTGCCCTTCTAAAAATTTCCTGACAACCTAAAATCGCAAAGGAGCTGGGACAATGTGTATTGTGATCTAACATACAATTCTCTTCTAAACAGCTCTGCAGGTCCGGATCGTGCGAGACTTTTGGCGGTCGGAACCCGGGAAGCTGGTTACTGGCTGCATGCCCATCCTTCGGCTAGTACTGGTACTTTCCTGGATCCGGCCTCTCTTAGGCTCGCAACCGGCCTGAGACTCGGGGCCGCGGTATGTACCCCTCACTTATGCTGTTGTGGCACAGACGTGGACCGACTGGGACACCACGGACTAAGTTGTCAAAAAAGCGCAGGCCGTATTTCCAGACATGCGACGCTTAACGACATAATCCGCAGGTCTCTTGCCACGATCAACGTACCTGCTCTTCTTGAGCCTACTGGTATTATTAGGGATGATGGTAAGAGACCTGATGGTGTGTCTTTGGTTCCTTGGAGCTTGGGACGGATGTTGGTATGGGATGCTACTTGCGTAGATACCCTAGCACCGTCCCATCTTCAACGAACTACGTTTAAGGCAGCCGCTTTTTTTTTTTTTTTTTTATATGAAATAGGCTTACTCATGGCCACAGACTAGCCGCTGCGGCTGAAAATGCCGAATTTTTAAAACGTAATAAATATAAGGGCCTCGGCAAAGAGTACGATTTTGTACCGTTTGGCGTAGAAACTTTAGGTTCTTGGGGCCCCAAGGCACGCAAATTGTTTGCTGAGATCGCGAAACGTCTGGTTGATGTAACTAAAGACCGAAGAGCTGGCGGCTTCCTCGCACAACGCATCAGTATTGCGATACAGCGAGGAAATGCCTTGTTACACAACATAACGTATTATTTTGTGAACATATTAGGCACAGAACAGTGAACACGCCAAATTAATTTCTGAGCAATTTAACAAATGAGTAAGTTACTTATATCCAGAAATACATAACAGAAAACCTTGTTAGCCTCCGTAGCCTAGTTGGAAGTGATTATATATCCGTAGCCTAGAGGTTCGAATACCGGCGATTGTGTATTTATTTGTCACAAATATTTGTTCCTTGGTCATGGCTATCTATGCATTTAAGTATCTATATGTATCTATCTATTATGTATATCGTCGCCTGGTACCCATATCACAAGCCTTCATTGAGCTTACCGTGGGACTAGGTCGATTTGTGTAAGATGTCCCAATAATATTGATTTATTCTGTTCCAAGATACATAATTAAAATTTCCAATCTTTTCAGCAAATTTTCTCATTTTGACCAATTGTCGCTTGATCGCTTATTCTATAACACTGTCCATTTTTGTTTTTATTCTGGCCGTGACTAAGTACATTTTTTTTTAACAACCCTGAGAGCAATCAACAAAAATATGCGTAGATTTAATTTGAAAGTGAACAAAGCACTAACAAATGAACAGCTAAAGCCCTGTCAAGTAAATCCTTAGATACCTAGTGCTTTACGAAATCTAATACCGGCCGCGAATACCTCCGAATAGTCCGACTTAAGCACAGGTTAAACAACAAATTATCATCCATCGGTACAATGCCACAAGGGCCAATCTTAGATATAGGTTAGGTTAAGTAGATTAGTTAGATTTAATCTATGTACATAAATTGTAGTTTTGAAAATAAATATATAAAAAAAAAGATAATATTTATATTATTATTTACGATTAAATTCACGTAAAGTAGGGATGTTTTTTTTATTATTTTACTGTAATCATATTATGTGGCGTGTCGTTAAATAGGTATTTAAAAATTAATTAAGGTCAGTTTAAGTAATTTTTTTTGGAAATAATCACTCCAGAATCAAAAAAACGTGTCCCCCTCTAATTGTTGATCCGTGGGTCAAAAAATATGAAAAAAATCATGAATAGTGAGTGCGCTTAAAGAATAAATACTATTAAATAAATTTATTTGGAACATAATCAGCCAAAATGTTTTCGAATAACTACGGAACCTACTGGCCAGACATGCTTTTGGCCGTTTTCTTAATTATTTTTCTCTGTACGTAAACCTCTATTTTAACATCATATTATTCTATTCCACGCGAATAATAAGTCATGCATTGTACGTTTAAAGTGAATTTAAATATGTATTTAGTAGGCAAAACATCAGTTTAGTCGGCATGGTCACTAGACTAGATGTGAATCTAGTCTATGATTGTCAATTTTTTACCTAACCAGTCATTATGTCTAAACACAATTTAATTTTAGCCAAGCGAGTTCGTTTTATTCGTCGGAGAGCTCGGCATTTTTGCGCAAGTATTTTTAATAATGTCTAGTTCATCTGGCAGATGACAAAGTTTTCTTGTTAATAAAATGAGTTTCGAATGAATAACTTAGTAATACTTCTAGCCTGCGTCATTGCAATTATAGGCTATTATTAGGAATATTGTATTTAAGTTTTCTAAATCGATAAAAAGGAAATTTTGTGATTTTGTCGTATCTAGTCAATGAGAAAAATATGAAGGTACTTATACTGTGTGTACTTGTAGAATATTATTTTATTACTCATCGTAATCGTACTTAACGATTTTTTTAAGTTGTGTATTTTTTCCGTTAGAATTCTTTCCACAGTACTGTTATATTCATGCCTCAGGCTCCAATTAAAAGTCAACGGGGACAAACTCCATTCAAATGTTTCTTTCTCAAATAGCCGCGGGGTACACGATTGTTATTATTTCATTTCTTTATGATAGAGGTAAGGCACTTTGAAAATGATATCATTTTCGTTTTTATAATTTATTGTGGTGGTAGCATTGCTGCAGGTAAAAGTGCATACCCTTTGTCAGTCAAGTTAAAAATAAGAAGGAGTTTCTCAATTCTACTCTATACTTTTTTACTGCTTGCTACCTCCGACTCGGTGAACCAATATTGATTTCCCACAATGTCGTAACAGATGTGCTTACCATAAAAAAAATCAACTGCGAAAGACTCTGGTTGTCACGGGATTCGAACCCGCTTCCTCTGGATTACCGTTCCAACGTGCTTCCAATTGCACCAGACGACCTTTCGTCGATCACAGCGAATTTATTCAATGGTATTGTGAAGCTAATCACTAGCGATATCTGTATTTAATGTTTCGAAAGTACTACAACCTTAAGCCACTCAAAGATACGTGTGTCTACCACAATCGTCCGCAAACTCGACAACTCTCAGTTGCGTTGAATTTGCTAGAGAGGGCTACAGCGCAATCAATTCATGATTAGAAAACATCAATTAGTTTTATATTTAAACAAATTGATGTAGGTGTTACTTTTTTACAATGCGGATAATCCCACAATGTCGTAACAGATGTGCTTACCATAGATAAAATCAATTGCGAAAGACTCTGGTTGTCACAGGATATTGTTTTTTTTCTTGTCAAGTTCTGACCATGAATCCATTGACAAAACCATAAGAGTCTAAATTTTGCATTAATCGTGTGCACGACAAATGAACGAGTAACTTGCTCCCGACCCGTGCAAACATCCAACTGCCATGTCCAACTGGTCGTGCCACGGGTAAGTAAAATTATCCGTGGTTCAATTGTAAGATTACCTTTTTTTTACTGTCATGTAATTATGACCCATAATACAACTTTACTGAGGGGCAATTGTCCAACTAGTATAATTGCTTAACTAACTTTCTCGGAGTACAATGTGTACACTGAATATTCAGTGACACTTCAATCCATTAATCGACTCTTACGACACCCACGGGAAGAATTATGCGGTGTTGTATTGAACTATCGTGACTACGCGGAAAAAAATATGAATTCACTTGCACTCAAAGAAGACCAAAAAACAATAAACTTTAAGTTGCGCTCCAGTGATTCAATTTACGTAGAAAATTGAAAGACGTTTCGCGGAAACCGGAATTTAATATGACTGTAATATTGCCTTCGGCCAGTGGGAACTGGCTAATAATAAAAAACGCAATAATATGAAATAATTGGGAGCAGTCACGTGAGACTGGCAACAATAAAAATGCAATTTTGTTAGCAACTTTAAAATTAATGCAGGCTTTTTAAAAGAGAATTCATTTTTGGTCTTTGGCAGGGTCGCTGTTACAAAGTAGGTGGTAGAAAATGCAAAACTGGTTATGCTTTTACATCAGAGAGCTCAGGAGGCTTTGTAGCCTAGTTCGTAGTGACCCTGCTCAATACGTAGTCATGGCTGTCTATGTATTTAAGTATTTATCAAATTCAAATAATTATTTGTCAATTCAAATTACGAAGGAAAAACCACCTTACTTTTATACCTTACTCTTTACTCTAGAATAAGGTGCGAATTTTCCCTGATTTTTAAAAGCACTGGACATGTTTTTTCCATGGACCCTTCTTGGTACCCACATCACAAGCCTTAATTGAGCTGACCGTGGTCGACTTGCGCAAGATGTTCTAAGATATTAATTATTTATCTTACGTAGCTAACTACAATCGGTCTTTTTTTTCCAAGTAGATGGTTAATTTTTGATGTTTGTCTGAAAATCTGTGACCTGTTTGCCTGGCCTGGGGGAGTTTTTCGCTAAGGCCACGGAAAAAAAAACTTCATATGTCACGAAATTAGTTAAGTGAACAAGAATCTACCACATATTTTTAATCAATGGTTACTAAAGCACATACATACATCATTAGCATCTATAACAGTCTACTGCTGGACTTAGGCCTCTCCTATTAACAATGCATATAGACGCATTAGAAGGTAAATGCTTACAATCGTCACGCTGGGCAAGCGGATTGGTGATCGCGATGAATCTTCTATAAAGAATGGTCAGTGACACTTCAATCCCTGAGTTGGCTCTTACGACGCCCGCAGGTAGATTTGAGGTGTGTGACAAATGTATTCTTACTGCCGTCACTACATGATCAGTATACTAAAGCATCTTGTTTGAAATAACAAAACCGTCAGGTGACGTTTTCTCAACCCGTATGCTAAAAATTTACTTCAATCTCTTTACTCACAATTCCTTTTCATTATACTTTCATTTTATTAAATAAAAATTGCAAATAGCTCTCTCTAACCACTTACATTAACTATAATGTTCTTGCACGCCTCAACAATTCAAGTCCTATTTAAAGACCTCGCATTTATTTATGCGCCTCAAACAGCTTTGAAAGTATTTAAGTATTCTTTTTAACCGCTCGGATTTCCCGTTTCCGAGGACATTCATTATGAACGTTCGTTTTTAAGTCACCTAGGATCTTCTTTGTTTTATGAACTGCAGTTTTAATTTAGAGGGCGTGAATTATGGCATTTGTTTTAGCCCCAACTTAATAGAAGATGGTCCAGAGAGTGTTGCCATTATGCAGGCTCTTATTGAAACCGAGATATAAGATGCAGATTTTTAGCCCGGTAATACGCGCAGTGCCGGGGAGGTGAGGTAGTATAAATACACAGTGTCGTGGACTTATTGATGTATATTTCCCGTTAAACACTATCGGGATACTGCCCTGATTCACATAATACAATCTATTTAATCTAATTACTTACGGGTCAAACGCAAACCCACGTTCGGAGTCTTTCCGGTGGACAATCTAAAAGTTAAGGCCTATAAAGCTTGATTTTCTTATGAAAGCCTTATCTTTATTAAGATGTCCTCCTTTTACATTGCTTTGTATGATAAAAATCATTACTATCTGTCCACAGGCTGTTAACTATCGACCACAGGAAAGAAAAAGTGCTTGTTCAGCTGAACTGTAGAGCCCCTCTTTCCTGTGGCCAATAGTAAGCAACTGGTAGGTGTAGTCGTAATTTTTATCATACAATTCAATAGGAAAGGAGTGCCTTTAAATGACAATAAGGGTTTAATAAGAAAATTAACTCTCATAGCCCTTAACTTTTAAAATGTCCACCAGAAAGACTCGTAACATGATTTTAAGTTTGACCCTTACGTGCTAGAAGAGGAAACCTCTTATCCGGTGGAGGCGCACTATGTAACTTTTAAAATGCTGATCACTCAATATACCCATACGTGAGATATGAGTGTCGGCCTATCGCAGCCAAACCATGAGCATTATTCGACTAGACATTCAATTTGAAAAGTAATTAACTTACTAAAAAAATAACTTTCTCAATGAGAAGCAATGTAACTCTAAACGAAACGTTAATTGCACGCGTTACATTGATGGTCCAAAGGAAGTAAAATTAATTTCACAGAACATCTTAAAATGTATCAACTATAAATTAATATTAGAAAACGATTGCCAATAATGCGTGTTATTACCCATTTTCTTAAAAGCCCGAGTCATGGTATCACATTGTATTATTATGGTTGGCTACAAAGAGATGTATCCACTTTTCCGTGTCCCGAGGTAATAATAATTGGGGATCCTTTTGCTGCGCAGGCAAGAATACATTTGTCACCACCTCAACTCTTCCCGCGGGTGTCGTAAGAGTCGACTAAGGGATTGAAGTATCATTGACCATTCTTTGATTTCATTGATGATGGGGCAGCAGCGTTATCATAGCAGACACATTACTGCGATCCGCTTGCCGAGCGTGGCGATTATGGGTATTTACCTCCTAATGCGTCTATACGCATAATTAATAGGAGAGGCCTACGTCCAGCAGTGGACTAACATAGGCTGATGATGATGATCCTTTTGCTGTAGTCAACTATATTATTAAAATTTAAGACATCCTTTGAGCTTTAAGCTTGAGTAAATTTTTATGAGCCTGTCTCAGTGTCCCATTGCTGGGCAAAAGTTCTACCCACGTCTTCCATGACTCCTTAAACATGGCTTTTTCAGCGGCCAGCTACCTAAGAACACGTTAAAGTAGATTTTTTTTAATAACATAACGGTTATTTACTCATGAGCGACCTCCTTGTCCAAAAATGCCAAATCCATTTCAGGAAATCTTTTGAATGCGAAAATACGAAATGATTCCCATTTCATTTTTTGGAAGCAATATCAAAAGCTCACTTTAATTTAAAGTCATTCAATTTAAGTATGATAAAAGGCACGGTTGCTTGGGCAAAGGCTCAATTTTCTAGGTGACAAAAGTTTAACATGTTATAATATAACATCATCATCATTACTTAAGAGCTACGCTCTTGTCGATGGAGTAATCGCCATTCCTCTCTATTCTGTGCAAGCCTTTTGACATCTGAGTACGACTCGACAGCTACTTTTTCCTTTAATTGGCTGAGGTATGTAATTCTTGGCCTTCCTCTACTTCTCTTGCCTTCGGTCTTCCCCTCTAGGATATTCAGAAAGAAGCTGTCGTGTCGTATCAGGTGGCCCATCATCGTGCCTCTGCTATTCATTACTGTTTCCAGTGGGCATCGCATAACATCAGAACAGTAAATAATTATATAACGTATTTTAGTACTTAATCTATCAAAGTGCACAAAATACAATGTATAACTAAAGCATTTACATGAAAATGATAAATTACATTAATTACACAAAGTAAAATAAATGCCAACAAGTACTTAAAAGCAATTGATTTTATATGATTGATGAGGATTTTAGGTTGATTGGTAAATCAATAATTATAATAGGTACATAATATATGTAGATACTTTATAATTGATTTTATGAATGATTAGTGATATTTCAATTACTTTGTCGACTCTTCCGACACCCACGGGAAAAGTTGGAGTGGCGAAAAATGTCACAAATAACTTTTTGAAATATAGCTCGTATCTCAGTTCTGATTCAATACAGACATACGACGTATCTAAGAGTAGAGACAGTTTTGATAGTGAATTTTGATTGTTAGCTGACGAAATGGTAACTATATCGCGTGAGTATATCACAGCCTGCGTAGTCATGTTTGTCGCTATCACTGTCGCGTGTCGCGTTTGTGGGGGAGTGATTAAAGTGCCGAGTAATTATTATTTAGTGGGTAATCGGGCCGTCTGTAATGTAAAGTTGTGGTGCCAGTACAAGCGTCAGGGATAGGAGTTTTAAGCTAGGCGTCCACAGACCCGAATCGTGTTTTTTTATGTGACGAAGGTAAACCAACTGTATTCTTAGCCAAGTTGCCAATCGCTAACGCTTAATCGTCAATCGTAAACGAAAGGCAGCTAACTGTCTTTGTCGCACTAATACGAAAGAGTGACAGTGAGGGAAAACTACGATACGCTACTCAGCGCTAGCGATTGGCAACTTGTCTAAGCATCCTGAGCTCTCAGCCCACCTGATGGAAAGCGGGAACTGAGGCCCATGGACATGGTGACCAAAAAAATCGCCAATGCGCTGCCTACCCTGAGGACTTAGATGAATTGCCTCTATTCCAGTAATTACACCGTCTATCTTACCTCCAAAACCGAACACAGTATGAACTAGAATTATAGAATTACAACGTGAGACTCAAACATATTAAAATATTATCTCTTGTCGATGATTGCTCGACATGTTTCGATTTAAATACGTGAGTAACCCGGTTCGATAATATATTAATACAGTATGAACAACATATATTATGTACGCATCGGACGCATCGAATTTAGTATTCTTGGTACAGAAAGACACACAACTGATCCGCACCGTACGTATAGCAATATAAGTGGACGAAATGCGATGCGATGCATCCGATGCGTATGATACCTTCTTCTATTTTTCTTTTTTAAATTGTCTTTCAAAATGATTTAATAATATAATATTCCGTAAGGACTCACGAATAGAGTACAGTATACGGTAAAGCAAGTCATATTCTTTACATTTCTACATTCGAATTGTACTCAATTCTCCAACTGGCTTAGATTTATAACTCATTATATAATTATTCTAAATAGTTATTTGACATGCACCGGTCTTAGGTTATACAAATATGTGTTTTCTTAACTAAAAACCTTATGTTTTAAAAATAATTGTTCTTATTTAGGTGCCTTAAGGCACATGCAGATCAAAAGAGCATTTGCTATTCTATCCCCCACTACACGAAATCAACGAATCACGTTTTGCGTAGCATAGGGGGTTAGAATAGCGAATGCTCGTTTGGTCTGCATGCGCCTTTAGAAATTATTGATTGTAATATTCATAAATAATTGGTCCTTTATATTCTCGAGTTTAATATTATTCCAAAACTTGACTTATATCGTTTCGTAACAGCGACCCTCGATCATAAAGGCTCGTATTATATTACTGTACTCTTTTCCTATTCCGCTGTCACCGACGCCCCACTTTGTAATCAACTAATTGCTATAAGATCCGACAATATTGCGAAACTTGGTATTTATCGTAGCATTACACGCGCAATAACCGTTTCAAACAATTAACCGCCGCCTGTGACTTCATTTTTGTTTCAACTCCGCTTAGTTCCAAACTTGAACTAGTTGCCAGCGAAACTTTTCGTAACGAGGAGGCGTGACCGCATACAGTTTTAGAAATTGATATTACTTTTCTTGAATATAATTCTACATTTGTGTAGTTCCGTGTACAATGAGCGTCAAAATACTTTATAGCAGTCGAAGTGGCTAAATAGTTCTGCCACAGCAGTCCACTGCTGAACGTAGGCCTCTCCTATTAACTACGTGTATGGACGCATTTAGCCGTGTTGTGACGGCAGTGAGAATACATTTGTCACCACCCCAACTTCTCCTGCGGGTGTCGTAAGAGTCGACTAAGGGATTGAAGTGTCACTGACCACTACACTGAAAAAAAAGTCTCGTACTGGCAACCAGAATCTGGTTACCTGTACCGAAATGTCTTGTTGTATATGTGACGACAGGACACTTTGTAAAGATAACTATACTATTCTGGTTATAATCACATTGTTAGTTTTATTAGGCAGATAGTAATGACTACAATGCCGAAATGCTCACTGTACAAATCATTATTAAAGATAAATATATTAAATGTTTACAGTTACAATATAATATTATATTGTATACCCATCCGACCTAGCAGTAGGTACAAGGGATTATGTACACCTAACTGGCTGGTTTGTATGTACCTATATACCGTAAAAAGGGTTAAATAGGAATGACGGGGTAAATAGGAATGTAGAGTAAACCAGTCTGTTAGCCCAGGATAAACATTCCAGTTTAGAATAACACACATCGTACATATTATGAAAAAATCTGTTGTTCTAAATTGGACTGTTTGTCCTGGGCTAACAGACCAGTTTACTCTACGTTCCTATTTACCCCGCCATTCCTATTTATCCCGTTTTACGGTTCTCGTAGCTGTAGCTTTTAGCTTAGCTCAAAGGCAAGGTAAGGGCTTCATTTAATGACAAACTTTTAAACTTAGATCAGAAATCAACTTTATCAATTTTTCACTTGTTTGCGAAAACTTCTATGTACTCCTCTAAATTCCACGCCTTCAGGAGATTCTTCACTTCTTCATTCATTCTTTTTTATTGTCCTTTACCACTTTGCAATTAAAAATACTCACTTTCCGACCGAGAAAACGCAACGTAAATGACGCAATGATACAAACAAAGTAGTCCGGATTATTCCCCCTCCGCCTCCCCCACCGCCCCGCACAGACTAGTCAACAAATTGATACGTTCTGATACTAATGCATATAGTAAAAATTACAGAATATTTTGTACCGTTTACACTGGTATTGTTATTACTACATAACATTTTTTTGCATTACGTAATATTGCATTGTATATTGTAAATAAAACAAACATTTAGTATTAATTACGATTGCATCCTTATTTCTACAATACAGTTGTTAATAAGTACCTAACTGCATTTTACTAGAATCAAACAGTATTGTTTATAATAGCATATTATACACGGTACAATATTTTTGATTGTCACTACCATATTTTAGTTGGAGTAACTAGATTTTATTTTACTACACGTTCTGGTACTGTAGAATATTATGTTTTTCGGTGTATTTGATAAAAGATTGATGATGGGCAGCAGCGTCATCATAATGGACACATTACTGCGATCGCCAATCCGCTTGCCCAGCGTGGCGATTATGGGCATTTATCTCCTAATGCGTTTATACGCATAGATAACAGGAGAGGCCTACGTCCAGCAGTGGACTATCATAGGCTGATTATGATGATGATGATGATGATGGACGCATTTAGGAAGTAATACCTATAATCGCCACGCTGGGCAAGTGGAATGGTGATCGCAGTAGTGTGTCAATTTTATTATGATGATGCTGCTGCGTCGTCATCAATCTTCAATAAATGAACTTCGATTCTTTAGTCGACTCTTACGACACGCATAAGAAGCGTTGGGGTGGTAGCAAATGTATTCTTACGATACTTGTCACGATGCGATGAATAGTTCTGTATACAATTTGTCAATCTTTGTGGCAATCTTTGGGGGAGGCCTATGTTCAGCAGTGGACGTCTTTCGGCTGATATGATGATGATGATGATGACAATTGGTCAGTAGAATTAAAAAAAATGTACACAAACATGGCTGACTTTCCATAGCGTTCGACGTCTTTGACACATGTCGTGGAACACTCTCACAGATATTTTTTTACGTCAATACTAATAAATATCAATCAGTATAAATAAAAATGAATGTTAACTCATTTTTGTTTTATTCTACCTTCGTTATAACCTATCACATTGATTTGAATTTCCAGCAAGTACTTTCTTTATATCTACGCTAAGAGAAAACATACCACTTTTTGTTCTGGCTAGCATTTGTAAAACAGGTACGTCAGACATCCTAAGAATTCCAGTTAAGGCTTTCTGCTAAAAAGCGCATCTCATTGCAATATGCGGTTTTCTGGTTTACGGTGGGTTTATTTCTTATGTTCGTCGCGCTTTACTATTGCAGGAACTAACCCCCTTATTCATAAACGTCGTCTAACTAGCAAGACGATAAGAATCCTCCTATAAATATTTTAAATAGTTTTTCGAAGTCACCACATTTTTCCGAGCATTTCAACCGCCGTGACTTCGGTGGCAACATTATTACGCGATTACCGTGGGCGTCTCATATTTTTTAAGATATCTTGACTTTCAGAAAGTACATCATGTTCATCAATAGTTGTCATATTTATAATAATAATAATAATAAAGCCTTTTATTTCCTTATAAGATACAGGTTGTTGTGCAAAATAAATTTGTATGACATTTTAAAATTAAGGACCCTTTTGGGTGTAGGCCTCCTCCAAACTTTTCCAGTCTGTCCTGTTCTGTGCCGTTTTGATCCAGCTTGGACCCGCGGTCGATACAATGTCGTCTTTCCATCTGGATTGTGGTTTACCGCGTTGTCTTGTACCTTGCGGTCCTTGCCATTCTGTAGTCTCTTTGGTCCATCTCTGGTCTTCTAGTCTAGCTAAGTGACCAGCCCATTTCCATTTCATGGATCTTGAGTGTTCTAGGGCATCTATAACTTTAGTTATGTTCCTTATATCCGAGCATCTCTTCTTGTCAATAAGTTTTAGATTGAGTATGCTTCTCTCCATGCTTCTTTGGCACACTTGGATATCCTTTACTGTCTTTGAATTGAAGATCCATGTTTGGCACCCGTAAGTGAGGCAGGGAAGTATACAGCTGTCCAGGACCTTGCGCTTCAATTTCATTGGCAGGTTTGATTTTTGAACCTCTTTATAACTCCAGAATTTTGTCCATGACATATTAATTCTTCTATTTATTTCTTCATAATGTCTACTTTTTCTGAATGATATTTGTTTTCCTAAGTATATATATTCTTCCACGTATTCTAGTAGGTTTTCATTCACATGTATGGGAATTTGGGGTCCATTGCTCATTATTTTTGTTTTTGTGGTGTTAAGTTCAAGCCCAATATCCTTGCTTACATTACAAAGTTCGTTTATCATACTTTCTAGTTGCTTTGGGTTTTCTGAGATGACTATGATATCGTCCGCGAACCTTAGGTGACTCAAAATTTTTCCGTTTACAGAAATTCCCTTTTTTTCCCAATTTAGCTTTTCGAAAATATGTTGAAGCACAGATATGAATAATTTAGGGGATATGGGGTCACCCTGTTTTGCTCCTCGTTGTATTTTAATAGCTGGTCCCGTTTTATCTAGTTTCACTCTACTTGTGCTTTTCTTATAAATATTTTTCAGTATGTCTATGTATGTATGGTGAACTTCTTGATTTTCTAGAGCTTCCCAAATGCTTTTATGGCTGATGGTATCAAAAGCTTTCATATAATCAATGAAGCACATGTATAAGATTCTCTTTCTTTCTACATATTTTTCTACTATTTGGTCTACTGTATGGATATGGTCAGCTGTGGAAAAACCAGTTCGAAATCCAGCTTGTTCTATCGGCTGTCTGGCTTCTATATAAGGTGATATTCTTTTTTCTAATGCCGATGAGAAGACTTTATATAGGGATGGTAATAGGCTAATCGGGCGATAGTTCCCTATATCAGTGGGGTCTCCTTTTTTATATATTAATGTTATATTTGATTCTGTCCAAGAAATGGGCACCCGTTTGGTTTCTAAGATTTTATTAAATAGAGAGGTCAGGGGGTTAATTAATATTTTCTTCGCATATTTTATGATATCATTTGATATGCCATCTGGTCCTGGGCTCTTGTCGCTCTTTAGTTGTTTGATGATCTTCTCTATTTCGAAGCATGTAAAAGCAGGAACTTGTGTTGGTAGAGAGTCTACTGTGGTTTTCTTTTGTTCTGTTGAACAGGCGCTGTCCTGATCCTGGTAGTCTGTAGTCTCATATAGTAATTTGTAAAATTCTGTGGCTATGTCTATTATCTGGGTTCTTGACTGGGCTGACTTATCGGTATTAATATTCTTTAAGGTTTTAATCCATTGTTTCCCACTATCTAGAGTTTTGTTGGCTCTTTTTAAACTTCCATAATTTGTTAAGTTTTCTTCTATCACTTTTAGCCTATGATTGTTGTAGTCTCTTTTTATTTCTTTGTTAATGGATTTGTATAAGCAACATAGTTCTTTCTTTTCTTCAGTGTTCAGTGACTTTTTATTTATTAGAATTTGACGTCTTCTTAGAAGTTTGTTTGTTTCCTCTTGAAGGATGTTCTGGTTTTTTGTAGTTTTTGGGTAGTTTACTGGGTTGAGAGAGTTTTTAATAAGTTTTGTAATTTTTTCATAGTAGTATTCAATGTTGTCGTGTTCCTGAAGGTTTAAATTTTTCATTTCTTTAGACATTATTTCTAGAAAGAGTTGTAGTTCATTTTCAGACTTTATTTTTGTTAACTTCTTTCCATAGTTAACTCTGCTCTTTTTGTTTTCTTCTAACATCATGGTTCCTCGTATCAGTCTATGATCTGATGGAAAATTTAAGTTTAATACTTCTAAGTTTGTGAATAGCTTTGGTTTATTTGTGAGTATGTAGTCAATTTGGTTTTTTGTTTTTCTATTAGGAGACATCCAAGTCCACATATTCTTTTTATTTTTCTTGAAAAATGTATTTAGTATTGTGTAGTTGTTTTCCAAAGCATAGTTTACTAGTTTCTGTCCTCTGTGGTTGCGGTTTCCATAGCAATGAGTTCCCAACACTAGTTCTTCGCCTGGTTTCCGTTGGCCAATTTTTGCATTTAGGTCGCCCATAAGAATAATGTGTTTCCCTAGTGGTTCTATTGCTTCTTTTAGTTGCTTATAGAAGTTGTCAATTTCTTCTTTTGAGGATTGTAATGTAGGAGCATGTACTTGTATTATATTTATTTCCTTATTATTAAGTTTCAGTGATAAGATGCATATTCTGTCTGAAATCCCATGGTATTTTTCTATGCTGTCTTTCAGACTCTTCTTTATCAGGAAGCCAACACCATATTGTCCTGATTTTTCACCAGTGTAGCAGAGAATATGATCGTTGTCTTCTATTATGTTGCTTCCCGGTCGGCGTACCTCTGATAGGCCGATTATATCGTAGTTAATATGTGATATGCTCTCCTTGAGTAGCAGCAGCCTTTCAGGTGATAGAAGTGACCTGACGTTGTATGTGCAGACACGAATTTGGTTCTGAGTTTTTTTCTTGTTTGGAGGGTAGCGGTCATACTTCTCCGCGGGGACCAGCCGTACCGGAGAAAGGTTTTTTAGTAATTTGTTTAAATATTGTTGTGGTTTAGGTTGAGTTTTCTGTTCCGGCGGGTTAGTTGTTGAGGTATGTATTTTTGTCGGACATGGAGTATGCTTTTTCTCGCATGCGTTGAAAGGCATCAACCTTAGGGAGCTTTTTGGTAGAGTTCTTGGGTGTGTCTCTTGGGCTGGGTGTTTCTGAGTCCCTTTTCCTCTTTTCGTTTTCGCGAAAGTTTGTAGTCACCATTTTTCGTTTTTCTATAGCTTCTTTAGAAAGATCTTGTGTGATGTAGGTGCCTGCCTTCATTTGCTTTTTATTTTTTAGTATTATAATTTTTTTCTGTAACGTTGTTGTTGTAAGTAATATTGACCTTATTTTTGTGCTGTCCGTCTTCTTGCCTAGACGTAGGACTTTATTCACGTCACTGTTCCCGAGTGTAACTCCCAGCTCACTAATTGTGTTTATCACTGTTGTAATCAATTCTTCTGTTTTTTCGGTGCTGGAGGGTTCTGGGATTCCGTGGATGAGAATATTATTACGCCGGGCGTTTAAGTCCATAGCGTATAGTTTACTATGTAATGTTTGCACTTCCGACTTTAACTTTTCGTTTTCTTCTATGATAGGTTTAATCTTTTCATCCACACTTTGCAAAATTGTTTTCGTTACATTATCTGATATTTGTTTTGTTTGTATTTCTAGCTCTGCCTTCATTTTGGATAAGAGCAATGACATTTGCTCTGACAGTTGTGTTTCAGTAGCCATGATGTGACGTTTGCAGGATAGATAACGTAAGACGGAATGAAGCGATTTTTAGTTGTCAAATATAGATGCTCTGTATAGCACGCAATGCACGTCGAAGTTTACACAGCAATGAACTGCTAAGTTTTTATCGATGTTGTGTTGGCTAGCTTGTTTCACTTTATAACCTTAAAGATTGTCTTACACGTATTATTGTCTGTTTTGCCACTTTATTCGTTAGATTTACGGCACATATGATATTAGTCTGTGTTTTTACACTTTGTCGGTAACATACACTGTTTTTTGTCACTAGCACAATGATATTAGCACTCGATTGTAATTAAAAATGCAGGAGCAATCAACAGCACGTCCATATTCACTTAAGACCGGAAGCGGAAAAAAAGTTGTCATATTTACGAAGGCTTAAAACCTTCGAGTACTCATTTTTGGTCTAAAACTGCCATACACAAAACTACCTTTACAGAGTCCGTATTTTAGTCTATGTTTGATACAAAATTGTTTACTAGATAAAAGAACCAAGGGCCTACGCTACCTAGCGTGGATGCACACCGCACGCGCCTACACCAGTTAGCGCCGTTCATACAAGATCTTGTTAGACAAGCGTCCGTTCAGAGTAATCCGCGTAAGCTAGTGTAGGCTAAGGATGAATGGACTTTACAGACACGCTTAATAAAAATTCAGATACCTCTACGAAATGAAATTCAAAGTTTGAACAGGGGAGCAAACTTGCAAAAATGGATATTCTAATTACAAAGTTTTGCAAAAAGACTCCAACTAAGGACATAAAGCAGATGACTTTATAGCTGAAAAAAAGAATTACGAGATGTCTGGTTTTATCACGGCGAAAGGCGTCTGTGGTTATGGCTTGATCGTTTTACGACTGAGTAAAATATGTCGTTTTGAATCCGATTTAGATTTTTTTTAAGATACTCCTAGTGATTTAAATGTTTTGTAAAATGACTGCGGACGACATACAGTATAATTAATAGTAAGTTTACTCGTCCAAAAACTAATAACACTTAGTATAATGTAATTACTAGTAAATTCTTCAATTGCATAATAATATATGTCACTATGATTGCACCATTCGATTGTTTTTTTTGATATTTTAGCAATAATTTCTTAAAATACACGTTTTCATTTCTTATACAGATTATGATTCTTTCAAAAGTTTATATGAAGTCAATTTAAAACTTTTACGATTATTCTGCTAGATTCCTATTTGATTTCTTTTTGGACTATATTAATGCAGTAAAATGTTTTACGGTTCTTTTCAACTACTTTTGCTTTCGTCATCAGAAATATACTAGCATAGTAAAATTACAGAGAAATAATAAATTATTTTATTTATATAAAATTTTATACTAAAATAGTTATAGTGTTAAAACTCCAAATCAATGTGGATCCAAATCAGTGTCGAACAATCTGAAACTACGATAGGTAGAGACAATTGCTCATAAGAAACAAGGTGAAGATTTTATTCACAAGTAATTTATGGACTCAAAAAACCTTTCAATTTGTTTAATTATCGAACTATGACCTATTCAAAAACAGAAGATGGATTCTCTTTGTTTGATTATTGATTCCATTTGATGAGTAGGTACGTCATCAAAATGTGGCATGCCTTTTCCTTGTCACAAAACCAAATTAATTTCACATCAATTTACTTCTTTACTCTATCTTAGTGAGTCCACTGCTGGACGTCACCTATTAACTGCGAATAGCCGCATTAGGAGGTAAGTGCCCATAATCGCCACGCTGGTCAACCGGAATGGAGATGGCATTAATGTGTCCACTATGATGACGCTGCTGCCCATCATCAACCTTCTATCCAAAAATGGTTAGTGACTCTTAAAGCCCTTAAGCAACTCTTACGACACCCGCGGGATGAATTGGGGTGGTGACAAATAAAATATTCTTACTGTCACCACACGGCATAGATAGATAGATAGAATACTCTTTATTGCACACCTTAACAAAAAAGAAAACATGGTTAAAAACAAACGATTATGCATAGAGGTACACAACAGGCATATTAATTTATAACCACCGAAAGTATTACCTTTTCTTTTTAATTTTATTAAAATTTATGTGAGTAATTCCATATTAAAATGTAAATTTAAACGCAAATGCTGTTTGTAAAGTAGCCGAAGTATACAAAACATTATATCAACGGCTCAGAGAGCAAAAACTAGGATTTAACTTTTATGAGTGCAAACATACGTTTTATAAATAGCTGTGGCAAAAACTTTTGTAACACAGAGAAGTTTAAATTTGGGATTCATTAAAGAAAAATATACGTAAATGCAACTAATGTTTGCAATACTGATGCTAAACCTTCCTCTGGAATAACTTTTTTTATTAACAACACTCTGAATTCAAATTCATTGCGTAGTTTTAAAAGTACATTACTGCAGACGCCGGGAAAGATGGGCTTATCGGCCGAGAAGGTATGGATAGTGATACGAAGCCGGTAAGCCCATTTCACGGCGAGGCATGTAGTATAGTGCTTTTCTCAAACATATGCAATGAAATAAAAAATACGACAATAAAAAAACAGAATTTAGCTGTTTAGTCTGTTCATGAAAACTGACGCCATGTTTAAAAAAAATTACTTACCGGCCTAGGCCGTTAGATTCGTATGAAAATCCTTTACTATTATCTCGAGGTCATCTGCCTGCAACGTCGTACTTTAAAGGCTATTATGACGAACATAATGACAACATTTCATTGCATGTTTGAGAAGAGATAATTATAAGAATACATAGAGACAGGGAGATGGGAAGCGATTTGTTTTATACTAATATATATTTTTGATTGTATATTTCTAAGAAGGTCAAAAGCGCCAAACTTTGAAAAGATTTTTTATGCATTGTATACCCTCGTAAGGCCCAATGTCCTATTTTTAGGACACCAAAAATTACTCAAACCCATGGCGATGGCGTCATGTTTTTCAAAGAAATAAGAATTTTATTTTGTAGGTCCCAAAATTCAAAATATTATGTCCTTTTTTTAGGACACTGGGCTATTATTTAACTTGTCCTAAAAATAGAATGGGCCTTACTAGGATACATGAGAAATTTGACCGATAAAAATAATTTGATCTCAGGGAATACGAATGGGTGGCCGAGAGGTTTATGGTTCAGAGCTGCAAAATAAATGCTAATAAGGTGGGTTTGAATTCCACGTAGGACTTCGGTGAACTTGGTCGGTTCCTTAGTATAGTTTCGCCATATCCATGGAAAGCCATAGAAATGGAAGCGAGTTCGGATCCCGTGACAACCAGAGTCTTTCGCAGTTGTTTTTTTCTATGGTAAGCACATCGTTGCGACATTGTGAGATTAACTTTCATATTATAAGACATTTTACACACATTAACAACACACGAACAGTTACAGTAGTGTGTAAGAGCGCAAAAAATAAATGAATGCATCACTTGCAATTCAAACTAAGCAAAACATGCTCATGTTCGCGCTTTCCTTTAAAAAAGGAGCAATTTACGGCACTGAATACACATCAGCAATGCTCATTACATGCGCTAACCAAATAGGACGTAAATCTGTTCAAGTTTTGTGCACATACGCCCTTTATTGAAGATTAAGGTAGGTCCTCATTAGCGCTCTGTATATCTAAGTCTTGTAATGCCTAGTTAGCGTGTTAGTGGGACATCAGTACTTAGAATGAGCAAACAAATGAGAAGCCTGCATCGTTTAATATAGAAAATGGGAGTTTTTGATACCTTTGCTTTTATTAACATATAAAATTGTACCTAAGTAAGGTGGCATAAACAGAAACAATACAAAATTGTTCTTAACCGTCCGCATACGAGTTGAAAAATGTTTATATGACGTGATCTGGTCTGGTAGTGTTACCCTACCTCGTATGCCGAAGGTTAAATAAATACAGATCTAGTAAGAAATAACTTGTGATGTAGTCTCTAATAATCTAATCATCATCCTCAGCCTATGATAATACACAGCTGGATGTAGGCCTCTCCTATTAACTATGCGTATAGACGCATTAGGATGTAAATGCCCATAATAGCCACGCTGGGCATCGCCGTAATGTGTCCACTATGATGACGCTGCTGCCCATCATCAACCTTCTATCCAAAAATGGTTAGTGACTCTTAAAGCCCTTAAGCAACTCTTACGACACCCGCGGGATGAATTGGGGTGGTGACAAATAAAATATTCTTACTGTCACCACACGGCATAGATAGATAGATAGAATACTCTTTATTGCACACCTTAACAAAAAAGAAAACATGGTTAAAAACAAACGATTATGCATAGAGGTACACAACAGGCATATTAATTTATAACCACCGAAAGTATTACCTTTTCTTTTTAATTTTATTAAAATTTATGTGAGTAATTCCATATTAAAATGTAAATTTAAACGCAAATGCTGTTTGTAAAGTAGCCGAAGTATACAAAACATTATATCAACGGCTCAGAGAGCAAAAACTAGGATTTAACTTTTATGAGTGCAAACATACGTTTTATAAATAGCTGTGGCAAAAACTTTTGTAACACAGAGAAGTTTAAATTTGGGATTCATTAAAGAAAAATATACGTAAATGCAACTAATGTTTGCAATACTGATGCTAAACCTTCCTCTGGAATAACTTTTTTTATTAACAACACTCTGAATTCAAATTCATTGCGTAGTTTTAAAAGTACATTACTGCAGACGCCGGGAAAGATGGGCTTATCGGCCGAGAAGGTATGGATAGTGATACGAAGCCGGTAAGCCCATTTCACGGCGAGGCATGTAGTATAGTGCTTTTCTCAAACATATGCAATGAAATAAAAAATACGACAATAAAAAAACAGAATTTAGCTGTTTAGTCTGTTCATGAAAACTGACGCCATGTTTAAAAAAAATTACTTACCGGCCTAGGCCGTTAGATTCGTATGAAAATCCTTTACTATTATCTCGAGGTCATCTGCCTGCAACGTCGTACTTTAAAGGCTATTATGACGAACATAATGACAACATTTCATTGCATGTTTGAGAAGAGATAATTATAAGAATACATAGAGACAGGGAGATGGGAAGCGATTTGTTTTATACTAATATATATTTTTGATTGTATATTTCTAAGAAGGTCAAAAGCGCCAAACTTTGAAAAGATTTTTTATGCATTGTATACCCTCGTAAGGCCCAATGTCCTATTTTTAGGACACCAAAAATTACTCAAACCCATGGCGATGGCGTCATGTTTTTCAAAGAAATAAGAATTTTATTTTGTAGGTCCCAAAATTCAAAATATTATGTCCTTTTTTTAGGACACTGGGCTATTATTTAACTTGTCCTAAAAATAGAATGGGCCTTACTAGGATACATGAGAAATTTGACCGATAAAAATAATTTGATCTCAGGGAATACGAATGGGTGGCCGAGAGGTTTATGGTTCAGAGCTGCAAAATAAATGCTAATAAGGTGGGTTTGAATTCCACGTAGGACTTCGGTGAACTTGGTCGGTTCCTTAGTATAGTTTCGCCATATCCATGGAAAGCCATAGAAATGGAAGCGAGTTCGGATCCCGTGACAACCAGAGTCTTTCGCAGTTGTTTTTTTCTATGGTAAGCACATCGTTGCGACATTGTGAGATTAACTTTCATATTATAAGACATTTTACACACATTAACAACACACGAACAGTTACAGTAGTGTGTAAGAGCGCAAAAAATAAATGAATGCATCACTTGCAATTCAAACTAAGCAAAACATGCTCATGTTCGCGCTTTCCTTTAAAAAAGGAGCAATTTACGGCACTGAATACACATCAGCAATGCTCATTACATGCGCTAACCAAATAGGACGTAAATCTGTTCAAGTTTTGTGCACATACGCCCTTTATTGAAGATTAAGGTAGGTCCTCATTAGCGCTCTGTATATCTAAGTCTTGTAATGCCTAGTTAGCGTGTTAGTGGGACATCAGTACTTAGAATGAGCAAACAAATGAGAAGCCTGCATCGTTTAATATAGAAAATGGGAGTTTTTGATACCTTTGCTTTTATTAACATATAAAATTGTACCTAAGTAAGGTGGCATAAACAGAAACAATACAAAATTGTTCTTAACCGTCCGCATACGAGTTGAAAAATGTTTATATGACGTGATCTGGTCTGGTAGTGTTACCCTACCTCGTATGCCGAAGGTTAAATAAATACAGATCTAGTAAGAAATAACTTGTGATGTAGTCTCTAATAATCTAATCATCATCCTCAGCCTATGATAATACACAGCTGGATGTAGGCCTCTCCTATTAACTATGCGTATAGACGCATTAGGATGTAAATGCCCATAATAGCCACGCTGGGCATCGCCGTAATGTGTCCACTATGATGACGCTGCTGCCCATCATCAATCTTTTATCAAATAATGGTCAGAGACACTTCAATCCCTTAGTCGACTCTTACGACACCCGCAAGAGGAGTTGGGATGGTAACAAATGTATTCTTACTGCCGTCATCACATGGCCAATAATCTAATAAAACATTGAAATGGAATGATTATTTTATCTAATGATTTTTTGTACGAATAATTATTCCGGTACTATTTTGTTCGAATACCGCCCTTCTCCACTTATGTCGCCTGGGGCGTCGTTCGACCATTCAATTGCATTAGGCCGATAGTTATCACTAGACGGACTTTATTGGCGTCGCGCGGGTTTATTTATGTTAATTGCTAGTTTGTGTTCTCCTATTTACCTTTAAACGACTTTTGGAGCGGTGAAGCTGGGATTTATTAAGTTACTTAGAATTTAAAATATTAGATGTCATATAATTTTGGGTTTTGGTTCTTTTCATTTTGAGACCAACTTGAAGGCTCGCCAAACTGAGATCTTGGAGCATTTTTTGGTGCTCTGGGGCTGAAAATGAGAAAAGTACAATGTCATCGGCAAATCGAAGATTTGTTAATCTTCTGTTGTCGATGACAATGCCCTTATTCTTCCAATCGGCTGCCAGGCTACGAAACACTTGTTCGAGCGTGCTAGTGAAAAGTTTAGGAGACAGCGGATCTCCCTGTTTGACACCTCTCGCAATTTTGAACGACTGGCCCGGTGACTGTAGTTTAATGTTTGCGGTATTATTGTCGTAAATGGAAGTAAACAGTTCTATGTAGTTAGGCTCGATGTTTTGATGACGGAGTGATTGAAATATGGAATCGTGTGTGATGCTGTCAAAAGCCTTTGTATAGCCTACAAAGGCAATATAGGTTAAATTCACATACCGAAGAAAAAATAACGAAGTTTATCAACACCGGAGATTTCAACCTACGTCCTCAGCTATCGCGGCTGATGCCTAAACCACTCTGCCACTCCTAACTTAGAAAAAACTTACTTCTTTTCGTGGCTGATGCCCAAAAGTTAATAACATGGGTTAAAATCCCAACTCGTTACGTAAGCTCGGTATTTTTTCTTTGACATATGACATCTAATATTTATAATTTGTAGACATGGAAGTATTGTTACTACTTAGAATATTTTAATTATTTTTCTTAGACAGTGCACTGTAAATAATACTTGTGCACTTTTTGTATAAAATATAAAAAAAAAGTGCACTTTTTAATGATAAACTTATGCACTGAAAGAGTATATTTACTCTAATCAACTCTTTTAGATCCAAAATGGAACGTAAATGGATTATTTAGGCAATTGACAGATGAAGAAAAATGACAATTAGCAAAATGCAAGCCTTTTCCTTCATTTGGCCTAAAAAATCACATCACGGATCTGATCACATCATCAACCTATTGCAGTCTACAGCTGCACGTAAGCCTCTCCTATTTACTTATGCGTAAGGACCATTCAAGAGGTAATGTTTAAGAAATACTTGGCTAAAATTATACGGGTTCCTTGCGAGCACGTTGAAGTTAGCATTGTGTACACTATTTAGCTATTTTTTACTGCTACAAAGTATTTGACGCAGACTGTACAAATAACTTTTAAATCAAATCAATGCAGTGTAATTATTTAAAGCTAGAACACATAGCAGTCCTACAAAGCATTATAAAAGAAATGCTCTAAATCATTGAATTGCATACTCATTTGTTTTCACATTTTGCTTTAGAATGCAATCCGATATGTCTGCAAAATAAGCGAACTGAATAAACTTCAATTTCTTATTTAAGCTGAACTGAGTATTGCGAGGTATTCTAGCTATACAGTTTTATTAAGAAAGAGAAATTCAATATTAATTTAATACTAAATCAATACGAAGACATTGCGCTTGTGCTCTGGGAAAGGTGGGAAGTGAGTTTGTAAATAAATAACCACAGACAAATGCATGAACATGACAAATGCATCGTCTTGTATCTACTGCTGATAAGTACATTCTCAAGGATGCAGTAGGGCTTCAATTCAATTGAATGCATCGCTTTATTCGGGATTCATTACACGCCCTTGCCGGAAATGGGCCATTATGAAAAGTGTTCTCCCTTCTCATTTACTTGTTGACATACCGGAAACTGCAGATACTTTTTCCTACTAGGATCGAAAGTGCTCGAAATTCTGAGCCATAATTATAGAATAAAAAAAGCTTCAAGTACAACTTAACTTACTTCAAATCATCATTATCATTTTCAGGCCTTAGATGTTCACTGCTGAACATGGACCTCCAAACGTTAAATAACTGACACAATCTATTCAATACATTCTGGTTTGAAATAATTTAAAAAAAAACGGTATCAAAACTTGCACATACAAACAACTTCGCGATATCTTCTCTTTACTAGGAAATGAAAAGAACAAAAAACTCCGTACCCTCCGTATCACACCTAGTTTCAAACTCTGCAATGTGTGGTGAAAGTTTTTTGCGAATTTTCCGTTGCTGTTTATAAAAGAACTAATGTTGCGAGCTAGGAGCAAATTGAAAGGAAGCTAACTTGCATGTGGAGGCAAACATTTAAGAATAGGATAAGTTTTGAATAAAGTTAAAGATCGTATTCTAAGCAGCATTGTGGCTTCTTCTTTGGCGTTACACTCTTGACAGAGTGGTCATGGCCGTCACGTAGTATCACGCATATTTCATCAAGCAACACGTGCATGATGAACTATGCGACGCAATTCTCTGCGCACTGCACGCTTCTGGTGTATTTATTCAGTGGAGCATCCAAGTTCAAGTTTCACTGTGGCCGTTATTCCATCTGCCGACCTGATTGGTGAAAAGCTGCATCGTAACGGCAGTATAAATATATTTGTCACCACCTCAACTTTTCCCGTGATTGTCGTAAGAGTCAACTAGGATTGAAGTGTCAGCCATTAATTTTTTGAAGATTGATCGGTAGCATTAGGTATTATCGCAAACATACTGCAATCACCAATCCACTTGCCCAGGGCGATTATGAGCATTAACTCCTAATGCGTCCATCATCATCATCATCATATCAGCCGAAAGACGTCCACTGCTGAACATAGGCCTCCCCCAAAGATTGCCACAATGACCGGTCCTGTGCCACCCGTATCCAGCAAACTCCTGCGACCTTCACCAGGTCATCAGTCAACCTTGTGGGGTCCCCCAAATGCGTCCAAACGCATAAATATAGGTATAACTATATTAAGGAATCTATAGACGTGTCTTGTTGATTCATCATAATCATTTCAGCCATAAGACGTCCACTGCTGAACATAGGCTTCCCCTTTGGACCTTTACATACACCGGTGGTAAGCGATCTGAATTAGCTTCTCCCGGTGATCTTCATAAATTCATTTGTCCATCTTGTGGGTGGACAGCTTACGCTGCGTTTTCAAATCGATTCAATGTATCCATCTTTCTTACAATTAGCACTAACAGCTAAACCTTACTGCTTATTGACATTATGACGCAGGGAATTGCGTCGCATATTTACGTGACGGCCATGACCACTCTGTCTAAATTAGTACCATTTGATTGAGAGAGGCTGATGAAGTTTTCCAAGCCGTGGTCTCCGATTGAGCACTTTTCGACCCCATCGACCAATTTGCTCTTCGGGCAAATTTAGAGTGCCCTTCAGCTTGCTAATCCATGTGACTGTGTTACCCCCTTATCCATAAACGTTTGCTAACTTAACAAGCCGCTAAAAATTGTTTGTCCTTTTTGCTCTTATGGACATATTGTTAAGACCGAAAGGGACAAACGATTCTTAGCGGCTTGTTAAGTTAGCAAACGTTTATGAATAAGAGGGTTAGACTTTGAATATTTATTAACTAAATTGATTTCACCCATTCACAAATGTGATCCAATTTTTTATTTAACACAAGTCAAGGAAGCTATTTTCATACGGTGTTATTTAGGCTAAAAGAGGCTCCGAAGCAATTCTGTATCTATTTGTAGCGTTTAGGAAGCACCCAGCAGGGAGCTATTAATCTTTATCTCATATAATGTCACGTGCGGCGGGTGGCCGTGGCATAAACACGGTAGTTTGCCACTTGCGATAGCATTGGGGAGTAGAATCATAAATTGTGTGAGTGTTTTAATAAATAGTTTAGCAGCGTTGCGAACGTTTTCATAAATGAGCATCATCATATCAGCCGAAAGACGCCCACTGCTGAACATAGGCCCAATGATTGCCTCAGTGAAATCTTTAGACATTTTTTATTATTTTTTTATTTTACTTTTAACTCAGAGAATGTTTCCACTGTATTTACTTTTGCTGTTCTGTAATGTGAATAAAGAAATATTTTAATACAGATGGTGCCTTTTCAGGCTCTAGTGCGAGAAGTGTGTCATTTTACGTCAGGTTCAAAACTTCGGAGGGCCATCTGTACTAAAAAACGTCGTACGAGACACGTGCAAAAACGAAATTCGTAACTCGGGTCGATCGTGTCGATTTCATGTTTTTCGCACTTGTGTCGTAATGTACTATTTTATTCTATTCTATTCTATTCTAGCGGGCCAGCAAGGCGGTGGCAACTAACAGGTTACTGATTGTCTCCTGTTCGTTGCCGCCGCGATTTGGGCTCTACTTTTCACTTACGATCAGGTGGAGTGGAGCCACTTTGTTGTGCCAACGTTATTTTTATTGGGTCGGCAACGCGCATGTGACACCCTGAGGTTGCAGGCGCCCATAGGCTACGGTGACTGCTTTCCATCAGGCGGGCCGTATGCTTGTTTGCCACCGACGTGGTATAAAAAAAAAAAAAAAATGACCGGTCCTGCGCTACCCGCATCCAGCGTACTCCTGCGACCTTCATCAAGTCATCAGTCCACCTTGTGGGGGCCTACGCTGTACCTTTCGGTACGTGGCCGCCACTCGAGAACCGTTCCGCCCTAACGGCCATCGGCTCTACATGCAATGTGCCCCGCCCACTGCACTGAAAACTTTTTCTGTGAGCGTGTAATTTCTGTTGTGTGCCTTTAGTTTGAAGTGTGGGTTCATCGCAACAGTCAAAGTGTTTGTTGAGTTACTTTACCTTTTAGTTGTGTGCTGGTGCCCGTTTCTCGAAAGCTTGTAACTTGTGTTACAATCGAAAGTCCTTATCAAATTAATAGTGTCAAAAAGAGACTTCCACTTGTATTACGAGTTACAAGCTTTTGAGAAATGGGGCCCTGTAAGTGTTTACCTCGTCCCCGGCTAAAATAGGTGAAAAAAATTGTTCGAAGGCTTTACGTTATCACGCCTCCCGTCTAAATACTCAAAGGTATATTTAATAAAATTTCGTCGTTTTGATGGCTACATTAATTCATATACATTCATAAATATTCATATTACAACTGACGATATATGAAGGGTCTACGGAAAGAACATGTTTAATCCTTCTAAAAATCAGGGAAAATTTGCACCATAATCTACGAGTATTATAAGTAAGGTTGTTTTTCCATCTGGAATTTGAATTGACTAGACATGTTATTTCCGTGGACACTTCATAATAAATATTTTATGAAAATTCGTAACGCAGTGAAATAAATAATCATCTCTTACACGGCTTACAAAAACGTAATTCTGAGTATAAAGGGTAAATTGTGGGTTGAAAATAATACTTTATATAACAGTGATATAATAAGGGTCCTTGAAATCGAGGGTCGCTGTTACAAGATGAAACGCAGTCGAGTTTTGTAATAATAGACTCGAAAATGTATTGAACCATTTGTGAACTGTTGAATACATACAATGCTTCTTCTGCTCTTCAATAGAGTAAGGTAGTAAAACTACAAACAATCTTTTTCACTTAATAGGATATTTTGTAGTTTTACTGATTACGGACCGGTCATTGTGGCAATCTTTGGGGGAGGCCTATGTTCAGCAGTGAACGTCTTTCGGCTAATATTATAATGATGATGACTGATCACAGATGTTAAATTGACTAATAAAACTACAAAATATTGATTTGCGTCTAAAGATTTCATTTCAATTAGTTAAGTACTACTAAAAAATTAAAAAGGTCGTTACTATGAATGTTTTAGTAGTTCATTCAAATTAGAATACTAAATTACTAGCACGCGTCACTTTTATGAAATTTCAACTAAATTAAAATGCATAAATAATGCAGTTATTTTTTCATTCAAAACCATAGGTTCGCTAGTGTATTCGCTTTATTCTCAATACGGCGTGGGAAAACCCAAATTACATCAGAAAATTATTGGCGGCGTGATCTCCCTCAAAGTAACTGATAGCACTAGTCAGCCTCCGTAGCGTAGTTGGTAGTGACCCTGCCTACGAAGCTGGAGATTCCGGGTTCGAATCCCGGAGAGGGCATTATTTGTGTATTTATTTATCACAAATATTTGTTCCTTGGTCATGGCTGTGTATGTATTTAAGTATCTACGAGTATATGTATCTATCTATTATATATATCGTCGCCTGGTACCAACATCACAAGCTTTAATGGAGCTTACCGTGGGACTAGGTTGAGTTGTGTAAGATGTCCCAAGATATTTATTTATTTAATTTTCATCGGCTTGCTAAGTAAGGAGACCTTCATATTTTACAGACAAACGGGTCTTAATCGAGTCTGCCTGCGACCACGGGTGTAATGTCATGCCCGAAACGTCAGGATATAATTAAACGTAAGTTTACGCGATTAAGACCCGTTTGTCTGTGAAATATGAGTGATAATCGTGAAAGTTTAAATCAATATAAGGAGACCTTGATGAATAAGGGATATTAGATAGATGCTTAAACAAAAGAAACAACCATGACTGAAAAGTAAATATTTTTGTGATAAAAACGCAGAGAGCCCTCAATAGGATTCAAACCCGGTACCGGCAGTATCGCAGGCAGGGTTACAATCGACTTACCGAGTGAATTATGGAGACCGACCTTAATATTCCGTTCTGATTTTTTCCATTTGATGTCCGGAACCCTAAAAATTATTCAATTGGCGCAATATTTCTTATATTTTATCCATATTATAAGATGCCTATAAAACAACATAGTAAAAAAAGCGTGACTCAGGTGACCGTAACCATGGCAATAACAGACAAAAAAAAGTTGACTACCCATCTAAGGTTAAAAAGATATTTTTAGTACAGATGGTGCCTTTTTGGCGCTAGTGCGAGAAGTGGCTAATTTTACGTCAGGTTGAAAACTTCGGAGGGCCATCTGTACTAAAAAAACGTCGTACGAGACACGTGAAAAAGGTAATTTCGTATCTCGTGTCGATTTTTTCACGTTTTTCGCACTTGTGTCGTAATGTACTATTTTAATCGTATTTGCACAATATTAAATTGATATTGATTTCCATTTCCGAATACGTCCATAGTGCATGTTGTACGGTAGGTGCTTAGCTTTGATCGCTCGCACGGAACGAGCGCGGGTTTTTAAGGCTTTTAAACGTCGACGAAATCGGTCAGTACAAAATGTATTATTAGTATGGCTATATTTAGTTGAACTAATGTGAAATCCTATGCAATATGTTTTGATGTTTTGTTAAGAGTGAGTGAATAAGGTTTTGATAAGAGTGGGGTCCATAATGATTAGGGTTACGATTTCGGTGGCATTTGTTGTACAAAAAGCAGTGGAGTCGATGTTACAAATATTTTTACTTGAATAAATGATTAACTCATAAAATAATAAGGAAACTGTGTTCAGTCTAAGCTGGATTTATCAATGAATTTGACAAAATAAGATGAATTTAATTTTTGAAAAGCTAGAAAAATATGAAATTGGAATGAAAAAAGGTTGATTTTTGAAAAAATCTACTGATTTTCTTTTCAAGATTTTTGTTTTTCCGAAGCCGTAAATATTGTAAATTATAATAAATAATAATCATATGAAATAATATAAAAGAATACAGAATTTCATTTCACAGGCAGTCAAATATTAAATGTTAAATTATTTAAAACTTAAAATGGACAAAACGCTGTTACGGATTTTAATTTTATTCATTTTTTGAATACTTAAATATTCAATCAGTCATTAAAAAAATAAACAACGACTTCACCGTTCCCTGTTCACCAAATGCCACCAAAATTCCTAACTCTTAATGATTAAGTAACGTCTGGCTAGGTAGGTGAAATATCAGGTGAAAAACTAGAATACTTCATAGGTATAGGTTGACAACTTCCTTGACTTAGTTGATAGAGACCCTGCCTACAAAATATTATTCCATAATTACAATATTAGCTCGAATCGAGCGTCTGGTACGCCACGCCAGCGATGGCGGGATGAACTGGACTCATTGAAGGAATGGCCGAACACAGCGCTTGACCTGGATGAGTGGAGAGATTGGGATGAGGCTTTTACCCAGCAGTGGGACACGACAGGCTCCAAATAATATATACAATATTCGCACCCTCTCGTACTGAAATCATCACGATCCACCTAGTCAAGTCTTTTTGACAAGCATGTGCAAAAATGGTTACACATTCTTATTTTTATATCCATTCATATCAAATTCATAATCTCGACTTGTTAACTCGATATATCCAAAATGAGACCTTAATACTCCAATAATAAGAACCACCGTAGGATAAAATGCAGTTACCATACCACGAGTTGGGAAGTAATGTTTATTTTATTGTTTATTCAATACATCAATTAGTCCAGTAGCCATATCATCATGACTACCATGACTTAGTAAGTATCCCTTAGGTTTTTCTCTATAGGTACATGAAGCATCAACATTGGCCACAACATCTAAGTAATAGTAGTTAACCTGCCGCTAAATAGTTAGTACTGTGTTCCGGTTTGGGGGTAAGATAGCCGGTGTCATTACTGGCATAGAGGCAATCCTTCTAAGTCCTCAGGGTATGCAGCGCATAGGCGATTTTTTGGTCACTATGTCCGTGGCCGCTTTCAAATGGTGGAAGCGCAGGGCGTCCGACCGCTTGATGGTTGGACGATATTTGGAAGAATACGGGTCACTTTTGGATGAGGTTAGCTCAGGACTGGAACCAATGGCGTACAAGAAGAGAGGCCTATGCTCAGCAGTGGGCGAATAACGGCTAAATATGATGATGACGATGATGATGTCCATGGGCCTCAGTTTCTGTTTTCCATCAGGTGGGCTGAGAGCTCAGTTGTCTACCTTCGTCACATAATAAAAAATAAAAAACGTGAGAAACTGTATTACGTGTCAACTAAACGCAAACCTTACTTGGCAACTCATGACACAGCTGTATACTTAACGATGCTGGTATTCGCGATAACGATGAAAAAGTGTCGCGACATCGTTAGTACAAATATGGCACTATCTCCATCGGTTTATTCAGCAAAATGTAAATGTGTGCGTGTATGCGGTCACATATGGGACCTTTTGGTCGGGTAGAGACAGTTATACGACCAAATTAGCAGCATGCTTTCATGTCAGTGGAATTCATTAAAACGCCCGCTCGTTTGGGTTTCACTGCGCTTATATTATGATTTCAGTGACGGTGGGTGATTTTAGAGTCGTAATATTTATTTTCTGTCGTTATATGGAGAAAATTAATACATCATTTATAAATTATCAACGGGCAAAACAGTTAAAATAAAAGGTTAAAATCATATCGACAACTAACGATGAAGTTAGGTCAGTAATTTTAAATAAAATAATAATATGAGTGAGTTCGAAATATTTTAGACATATCTCTGTGTAATGTAAATGATTCAACTAACAAGAAAGGGTACCCAACTGTCCAACTCCGATTTGCTTCATTTTGATATATGTTATAAAGTAGTCTAAAATAACGGACACGTAGTTTTTTTTTAGCTGCCCAAACTCAATCTGTCAGAAGAAAATGGTTTACAAAGTACTGAAAATTGACCAAACAAAATTTCTAAGAAGAGATTCGTTCAAAAAAATTGATAATTCATTACTGGTTTCATTATATGTTGGAGAACATGAATAAAGAATGAGGACGTGTTTTGTTATTTCACCATAAAGTCATTTTTTATATAAAAAAACAAATGCCAAGTTTCATAAATTTTGTCGCTACACTCACTTCCTAAGTCTAAGGGCTTAGTAGACGCTCGAGCGGCTCCACGATTGCATTTGTTTGACATCGCGTGTAGAACCGATGGCCGTTGGGGCGGGAAGTTTCTTGAGTTGCGGCCACGCACCGGAAGGCGTAGCGTGGGTAGGCCCCCCGGAAGGTGGACCGATGACCTGGTGACGGTCGCAGGGGTCCGCTGGATGCGGGTGGCCCAGGACCGGTCATTGTGGCAATCTTTGGGGGAGGCCTATGTTCAGCAGTCGACGTCTTTCGGCTGATATGATGATGATGATGATGATGATGATGATGATGATGATGATTTGTTTGACATGGGCGCCCCGTCTGACGCCCAGCAACAAAAAAATAACCTTTCATACAAACATTTTGGGACATGTGGTGTTACTCTGCATCATTGACTCTACCAGCCAACCAATTTTTATCAATATTGAAGCCACACATCATCACATCATCAGCCTATGATAGTCCACTGCGGGACGTTGGCCTCTCTTATTAACTATGCATAATTATAGACGCATTAGGAGGTAAATGCCCATAATCGCCACGCTGGGCAAGCGGATTGGCGATTGCAGTAATGTGCCCACTATGATGACACTGCTGCCCATCATCAATCTTTTAATAATGAATAATGGTCAGTGATACTTCAATCCCTTAGTCGACTCTTACGACACCCGCAGGAGGAGTTGGGATGGATCTTACTCTGCATAATTGACTCTACCAGCCAACCAATTTTTATCAATATTGAAGCGAACCAACCAATTTTTCAAAAATGCTCTTCATATATGTTCTTTTAACCTTAGCCAAACTTGTCAAAATGCGCTAAAAAACCTGGAACCTGGAAAACACTGGGTTTATTTTTAATGCCGTGTGTCCTTCACGGATGTCTACCACCTCCAGTTCTCCTTCAATTGCTCAAAGGTTAACTGGAAGAGATCCCTTAATGGGATAAGTTCACCTTTGTACAAATCTGTGTAATATTCATACTGTTTATTTTGTTTTCTGTGTTTTTGTGCAATAAAGTGTTTTACTACTACTACTAAAACCTCCAAATGAGGTTAGAACATAATATTATTGAGGTTGAAGATAAGCAACTTCATAAAATCGTCTGTTTTAATCCTTGGCTCACTGAATGTCCTCGTTTTATAAATGGACACAATTCTGCAGCCACCGTATCAGGTAATACTGCTGGAGATGTTGCGGTAATAATCTCATTTTTATTGCCAGTCCGTATATTGCTACAGCGTTACTCAGGGTACCTAGGTATCCATTATTATTTGTTTGAAATCTACACCTGCATAAATTTTAAGCTAAATCTATCTTTTACATTATTAGTATACGTCTTTTCGTCCATTATTCCACAATGATTGAAGACGAAAGACTTTGATCAATTTACTAAATAGTAGGTACATTACGACACAAGCGCAAAAAACATGAAATTCGAAACGAGTGGCGATGTTTTACAACACGACCGATAGTGATTAGTGAGTGTTTTAAATCGACACGAGTTACGAATTTCGTTTTTGCACGTGTCTCGTATGTCGTTTTTTAGTACAGATGGCCCTCCGAAGTTTTGGACCTGACGTAAAATGACACACTTCTCGCACTAAAGCCTAAAAAAGGCACCATTTGTACTAAAATTATATTTTACGCGGGTTACTTACGTTTTTAAATCGAAAAATGCTCAACATGTTTCCAGGTTGAATTTAAACTTTCGTAATTCAAAATAACTATAAATCTAAATAAAGTTAAACTCACATGCGTCTAGCGATTCACGAACGTGGCGTGTACTGACGCTTGTCGCGCAGCCCGCTTGGTCCGTTGAGATGAAACCGGCCGCGAATCAAAGTCGCAAATGCGGGCTCAGTGCTTGATAATGGAAACCTAGGCTCTCCGAAAGTAGTGACTCAGGTGTGGACTGTATGAGGATAATGAGATGAAATGGATATGGGAATGGGAATTTTAGCACATTTTACAATGTTATTTCAGCAAGATACAAAGGCAAACTGGGCTTCAGAATCCGAACGAGTGCAGCGCAAACGACGTGAACGTTCACCGCGCAGCAGTCTTATTCACTAAGGAAACCGCCTTGCTAACAGCGCTGTGTCAGCGCTGCGTCGAGCCTAAAAATGGTATTCACTAATGCACTTTAAACGACACTAGCGCTCGGCGCCGAATGCGGCGTGAGCTGGAACTACACTGCGTCGAGAGTTACCGCCTACAGTTCGACGAAGAGCTGTTCTACGTTAGTGAATACCGTTTTTCGCAGCGCTGCGCTCTACGTCGAAGTGAAAGCTGTCTCGTCGTCGAGCTCGAACGCAGCGTCGAATGTTTGAATAAGAGAATAGCATAGCAGCACTCGGCTGGATTTAGCCACAACTTAGTGACGATGCTTTGGCGTTACCCACTGGATCAGGCACACAACCAGCGGAAACGTCCTGCTATGCTATTCTCTTATTCACACATTCGACGCTGAGTTTGTTAACGAGCTCGACGTCGAGACAGCCTTGTCTAAAATCCTAGCTGTTTTATTCGACATTAGGAATCGAAGCTGTCAACGAGGTTGTGGGCGAGTTCGTCGCTGTTTTTCGTTAGAGAATACGAAGTTCGTACATTAAACGTCAAACTCTCGACGCAGTGTAGTTCCAGCTCACGCCGCATTCGTCGCCGAGCACTAGTGTCATTTAAAGTACATTAGTGAATACCATTTTTAGGCTCGACGCTGCCGCAGCGCTGGCACAGCGCTTACAGCAAGGCGGTTTCCTTAGTGAATAACATTGCTGAGCTGCCCCGCCGCCGATATATATAAATACACGTGAGTTTAACAGTTTAATCATAGAGTGAGGTTGGTTACAATAGTAACGGCGCCTCGGGTTAATAAACTAGTTCTTACTAGCTTGCACTCAGGATGTTTATAACGCGTTAAAGCATCCCCGCATTGTACTAAATATCACTTTCTGTCACATCCTTCTTGGAATTTTATTATCCTTTCAGTTAGTGTGAAGGGTTTTCTGAGTTAATCATTTTAGCGGTGAATTGTACTGAAAAATGTAATATTTTAGAATTCATTTAATAACAATATTTTATAAAACTATAAATACGGATAAACTCACATATTTTAAATAACTTTAACTTCATTCCGACGTTTCAAACACTTTATAGACAATGGGGGAAATTACGCGAGTTTATCCGTCTTCAGTCATGTGTAATCCTTGCGGTAACCGAAAATAATATTTTATTTCGAAAACTATAAACAATATTACCTATACAGAAACAATAAACTAGATCTTAAAATAAACTTACAAAAATACTACCCACTAAATTATAAATAAAAAATTTGCTCCAGATCACTGTCAATCGGTAGCGTGCCCGGAAGCCTAATAAAATAAAATAAGGCTGGTAGCATTGCCTTTCAACGTGGCAATGTTGCCAGCCTTATATTACTAAAATCGTTAATTTTTTAAGTCTTAATGGCGTAAAATTATGTTTAATATTATCCTGAGTTTTGGGCATGACGTTACACCCGTGGTCGCAGGAAGACTGCATTTCCCGTTCATCGGTAAAATATGAATGATAATCGAGAAAGTTTCAAACAACATAAATCATTGAGATATCGAAGTCAGTGTGAAGCGGGTAAGTTGGGTGGTCAAAGAAAACACCCAAACGCTTACAAAAAAAATATATTAATTTAAAGAAAAAAAACCCAGTATTAACTGTAGGTACTAGGGGTGGTAAAGTTCGTTAAGCCTGACTGGTTTTCCGCCGGTAGTGAGGTACTCCCCCTGTTGTCTGCTAGGCGGTAGTGCAGTCCTGGGGTGACTCTGGAACGTTCCGGGGAGCGCCGTAGCTAGCGGGATGTATGTCGCAGTCCCTCCGTCGGTGTCCACGCGTGCTCTCAGGCCGGCCGAGACAAGGAAGTAGGTGGCACGACGCGTGTAAGGGTAAAGTTGCACCCTGGAATTACATCAATCTTGCTTAGGGCCAGGAATTTAACGTCCGGCCGGTATGACCCCCAACGATGTCGCCAAGCTAGCAGCAAGGGAGCGAAAAGTAGCTGGTGGGTATGCATACTCAGAACGGAGTTACAAGAACACAAAGGAATGTGCGGAAGCAAGCTTGCAAACTTATAGCCCTTTTAGAAAATTAATTTGTAACACGATAATTAAAATAGGGCATTCTCATTACATTTAAATTACTTCGTAGGGCACAAAATGCACAAAAAAAACTAAAATACTAAGATAGGGCAAATGTATGGGACGCCATTTTATAACGGTACTTTACCGTTACGGAAAGCACATACGTGTACATGGCAATTTAATTACACAGACCTTAATAGGAATTTAAGCATGTAGGAACTCACTAAAACATAATTGGAAGCGAATTAGCAATGATAACTAGCACTTCTTAAAATCTAGATATATAACGTTTCAACACTTACCCTTACGGGGTGCAAGACGATATGTAGCGTTACGGGTACGAAGACGCCATTATATTAAAAATCAGGACTTCACTGCGGTTACAATTGAGATTTTCCCTTTATTTAAATTAAATAAAATTTGTTAGTGTGCAGCGCGTATGACGACACGAGCCTCCCCGTGAACGCGACTGCACACGTCCTCTGCTTAAGACGTCTGGACTGGGACTGGCGACTCGCGGGGCGAGGCGCAAATCCAAGCCAGTAGGAGAATCCCATACGTAAAAAAACTGCTGACGCGGTTGCTTTCCGCGCCAGTACAGTCGTGCGCACAATCGCGTATGCGCTTTTAGAGTTTTATAGCGAAATCTATTACTTATTTCTTTTTAAATCGTGAATGATAACGTGCAACGTTACATTACCCCGCGCGCCACCGAAGGATTTTATTATTCTTGAATGATAAAATCCGCGCTTTCAGTACGTATTCGCATTATGCATACAAAAAAAACTTCCATTCTTCACGCGTTCAAACTAAGCGAAAATAAATCTATATAATAAGAATTTAGCGCATCCTATCAATTGCAAGGTACACTGTCCAAGCACGGACAAGAGACCCCTACGAATACCAAGCACAGCAGATGGATACGGGTGGCTCCAAGGCAACATAATTGAAGTAGATATTAAGACTAACTCACGCAATTTGTTAGTTTAATGTCCTTGATGTGCCAAGTTCCCAGGTTTTTCCCTGACATATCGGCTAAAACATAGACCAAGGGCGACTTTTTATCTATAACACGGCACTTTAAGAATTTAGGCGCGAGTTTTTTACTGAAAAACTTATCCTTATCGCTTAGAACATACGCGCGTTTCATTACTATATCACCGATATTGAATTCAGAAGGCTTACGACGAAGGTTGTAGTGAGCAGTATTCTTAGCATGTGCGTGCCATAGTTTAGTTTGCACTTCGTCGAAGATGGGCTTAAGGTAACCAAGGTTATCGGTGTATAAGTCGCGCGGTAGGAATAAGATCTCATCGCCTAAACTGTTATCTAGATAATGGGAACCACAAGCAACAAGTTCCCTGCCAAACACCAAAAAGGAAGGGGTGTAACCCGTCACTTCACACTTTGAGTTGTTGAGAGCAAACTGCACTCTAGGAATAAATGTATCCCAACTGCGATGATCGTTATTAACGAAAGTCGAGAGACATGTAATTATTGTTCTATTATGGCGTTCAACAAGGTTAACCTGTGGCGTATACTTAGGGGTATAGAAAACATTCGGAACTTCGTAACGCTGGAAGAGTGACTCAGTTATCCTACTAATAAACTGACTACCGTTATCCAAGAATATGGTCTGAGGCACTCCATGAACCAGGAAGACCGAATCTTCTAAAATCCTCGAAACTGCTATAGAAGTAGCACTCCGAAGTGGAAAAATCAAGCAAAATTTCGTGAAACAACATGTGACAACGAATATAAAACTATTTTGCCTCCTAGTAACCGGAAGAGGGCCCATTAGGTCAATAGAAATCATCTGAAATGGCCTGGAACATTGCTTAGGCCTGCCCATTTCACCTAAAGTCTGATGATTTTGCGCTTTATACGCTAGACACTTGTCACAAGCCGCAATGAAATTCACGACGTCACGATACATGCCTGGCCAGAAGTAACGTAACGCTAGCCGATGGTACGTTTTGTAAACACCAAGGTGACCAGCTGTCGGTTCGGCGTGATTTTCGGTCATGATTTGGTCACGCAGCTCGAGGGGAACGACCTCCTTCCATGCAAACTCGGAAGAAAGTACATGATTGGACTTAGCCCGCCTGAACAACCTACCATCCTTAATAATAAAATTTGAGAAAGATTGTGGTTTAGTCAGGCAAGAGTTAAAAATGTTCTTATACCAAGAATCCGTCGTTGCCAGGTTTGGACCTGAGGAATTTAAAGCAGCAACAGGAAGAGCCCTGGAAAGAGCATCAGGAATAACGTTGTCCACTCCTCTACGATGTTTGAATTCGAGGTTAAACGAGGACAACCTGACACCCCAACGAGCTAATCTCCCCGTTGGGTTCTTAAGAGACAGGAACCACTTAAGGGCACTGTGGTCTGTATACACAATGAATGGTTTCCCGTTTTCCAAATAGCACCTCCAGTGTTCTAGTGCGATTACCACCGCAAGAGTTTCCCTCTCTGTGATGCTATAATTCTTCTCTGCTGCCGACAACGACTTGCTCATATAAGCCACGGGGTGCTCCTTACCGTCAATGGTCTGCGTCAGCATTGCGCCCACACCGTAGTTGCTGGCATCAGTATGCACCTCGAAAGCCCTATCGTAATCGGGACAAGAAAGAATAGGAGCGGAAACAAGACATTCCTTCAGCTTCTTAAAGGCAGCATCAGCTTCATCGGACCATACAAAAGGCGGTCCACCCTTCTTATTCGACGTCAGCTTATGAAGAGGACCAGCAATGGTACTAAAATTGGGAACAAAACGTCGATACCATGTAGCGGTCCCTAAAAAACGCTTAATGTCCTTTCGAGAAGAAGGAGTGGGGTAATTGAGAATTGCCTGAACCTTCTCAGGATCGGTACGAAGTCCGCAATTGTCCACCACATAGCCGAGGTACTTTAGTTGACTACGGAAAAATTGGCATTTATCCAGGTTAACAGTAAGGTTAGCCTGCTTAAGCTTACCCAAGACCCGTAATAGAAGTGAAACGTGGGAATTGAAATCATTCGAGACGACGATAATGTCGTCGAGATAAGCGAAGACTTTGAGATCAAATTCCCTAAACAATAAGTCCACCAGTCTTTGCTGTGTCGCAGGAGCATTGGTTAAACCGAAAGCGGTACGTTTAAAACGGTATGTACCCCGATTAGGTACAAAAAACGCAGTCTTGTCGCGATCCTCTTCAGCTATCGGTATCTGCCAAAACGCCTTTGACAAGTCTATACTAGACAAGTAACGGGCATCACGAAGACTATCCAAAATTTCAGAGATATACGGAATGTTATAGGCATCCCGTTTAGTGACAGAATTAAGTTTGCGGCTGTCAAGACAAAATCGTGGTTGACCATCCTTCTTGTTAACAATTAGCACAGGCGAAGACCAAGCACTCTCGCACTGTTCGACTACGTCTAAGGCTAACATCTCGTCGACTTGCTCCACAAGGATCCGTTGCTTCTCTGGGGACAGCCGGTAATATCTCTGTCGAACTGGCTCGGAGTCTCCGGTATCAATGCGATGAGTGATAACTGAAGTCTTACCCAAACCCCGGTTCTTGAAAGAAATGTCATTAAATTGAGATATAACATCGTCAGCCACAGACCTTTCCGATTCACTTAGGTGATCGTACGCTTGAATGAAGACAGGGCGAACCTCACTCACACTAGCAATCAACGCAGGAGCAGTAGAGAACGTAATGCTCTTGAAGTGCTTTGGGAAGATATTAAACTGTAGCCAAAAATCGAAACCTAAGACGAGATCAATATCAACGTCTGGGACAACAAAAGTCGTGAGAATGTGAAAATCATCCTCAAAATAAATGGGAACCTGCATATAACCAATGCTAGTCATTTTTTGACCGCCTGCTGCAGTAACTGTAACCATTTTATCCTTAAATAGGTGTAAACCCTCCTTTAAAAAGTTTTTATAGATCTGTGAACCAAAAATGGTCACCGAAGAACCCGAATCAAGAAGACCGTGGAGCGTAGAGTTAATTATTTTAACGCGCGCATAAGGCCTCGAGTCGTTTAACGGTTTATCCAGCAGAATTGTACTAATTTTGTAAGAATTGAAATACATATTGACTGTTTGGAGCCATTGCTGCCAATCCTCGCTATCAAACTTAGGTGAAACAGCAACGCCGGTACAATCCTGCTGATTAGTTAGTTTTTTGAATTTAGTTTACCCCTCCCACACTTAGGGCAATCCGGGGTCTTCACACCAGGCTCGCCACAAACAAAACAAATAACCTTGCTCTTATCTGCGGTGCACTTACGAAAAGCATGAGTATTAACTCGACACCTAGGACAATAAACGGAATTCCCCCCGATGCGTTGTAACGCATGTACGTAACCGTTGCCCTTGGCATCACCCTTCTCCTCCGCATTAGATTTACCCCTATACTTATTAACATAGCCGTTATTATTGTAACCATTTCTGTTATACAAATTACTATTAAACGCACGGTTGGAGAAGCCATTATAATTATTAAATTTACTGGACGACTGACCAGCATAAGCAAACTCAGGTGCCAATGTGCTACTAGAAACTTCAGGTGGTTCGCGAAAACCCTCCATGCGAGCCTGAATACTCTCGTAATTACGACAGAGCATTCGCAGAGTCTCGATACTAGTGATCTTGGGAGCAGAAGCAAGCGTGCTAGCGTAGCATGGCCGAATATTATGCAAAAGTGTCTCTAGCTTCTCTTCCTCGGACATACTCTTAGACAAACGCGAAAATAACCCAGCCATGATTGACAAGTAGACGGTTATATTTTCTGTCTGTGTTCTAGCCCTAATCTCATTAGCAAGCCTAAAATCGTAATCGTCCTGGCTAAAATCGCTCTTAAGGCGGGACGCTAAGTCTTCCCAATTGGATACCTGGTCTTGAACGGTACGGTACCAATGTAAAGCTACACCGGTAAAAATCTCCGTAGAGTACGTCAACAATTTTGCGCCGCTTATGTTCCTCGCTTTAGCGAAATCGGAGACGCGCTGAATAAAGGAACGTACACACGATTTCCCGTCAAATTTGAATTTCGTAATTTCACCGGCCACGCTGCGCTCACAAGTGACGCTAACATTGATAGGTGAGGCACTCGCCTGCGGCTCGCCAGATGTTAAGGAAAGAGGATCAGTACCCGAATCCTTAACAGTATTGTAACGCTCCGAAAGAGCCATAAACTCCGATACGCAAAATTCAAAACCCTGCTGAGTCGAACTGTCAACAATGATCCGATTAAGTCGGTGATACAGATGATTAATAAGATTTTGAGCACGCAACAATGCATTTCTATCCTGAGCTGTCTCGATTAGTGCCCTAAGTTTAGTTAAAGCATCGTTTACGCCCTTCAGATCCTCGGTTGCAGGTAACGAGCTCTCAAGAATGTCCTCAGACGGAAACATGCGACCCAACTTAACAATTTGTTCGCGTAACTCTTGAACGGTAGCGCCAGGAGTATCACCGCGAATTGCAACCTCATACTCCAATTCAGGTTTTTGCAATGACAAAAATTTTACCCGGTGAGCCATTGTAATGTACCAAAAAAAAAAAATGTGTACCGGAAAAACTATATGTACCGAAAACTATGTACCAAAAATAAAATGTACCAAGGAAAAAAAACTCCAACCGTGATAGGGTAAGTGTTGAGCGCTAATAAAACTTAACCTACTCCGTTCTGTTACAAAAGTGGGTAAAAAAAACGTTTGGTTGATTAAGGAAAAGAGAAAAAAAAAATTATAGACTTAGTAAGAGGCAATAATAACAACGCCACCAAAACACAACACGATAGTAGCGCAAAAATACAGGAAAGGAAAAAAAAATAAATAAATTTGCAACTAGTGTGTACAGTATAAAGTGTAAAGAATCACTATAGTAATTAAATATATAAAACAACGCTTGCGTGACTCAACTGAACTAGAGTTCTGCAGCTAAACTAATTACAATTCATAAAATTAACAAAAAATAATAATAATATGTATATCACAGAGAAGAAAAATTAATGCAATCACTAACACTTGTGACACCGATTGCACCTACAAGCGATATGCGTAAACAACACAGAGTAACGACCACAACAGAGTAACAAATTTTGCTAACATAAAATGCCGAAAAGTGCTAAAATACAAACAGAAATAAACGAACTAGAATAATGTGTCACAAAATTAAAATTGATAAATAATTAATTAAAACAACGATTTATATATTAAAATCGGTAAAAATAAATCGTTTCTATAAAAAAAAATATGTAAAAAAAATAAGTTAATAATTTAAAAAATGACTAGAATTGTTTAATGAAACAAAATTAAAATAATAAAATAAATAATAATTTTAAAGCTCGTAAAAAAAAACCAAAATTCGTTAAAATGGATGAAATCGTCAATCGATAAAAACGAAATACGTACACACTAGTTGCTGCAACCAAAAAACAAAAAGCAACGTTTCACAAACATAAAAAAAAACAACCAACACCAACTACTTCTACACAGCGGAAACCAGACTTTGACCACGTTAAAGGGCGCCAATGAAGCGGGTAAGTTGGGTGGTCAAAGAAAACACCCAAACGCTTACAAAAAAAATATATTAATTTAAAGAAAAAAAACCCAGTATTAACTGTAGGTACTAGGGGTGGTAAAGTTCGTTAAGCCTGACTGGTTTTCCGCCGGTAGTGAGGTACTCCCCCTGTTGTCTGCTAGGCGGTAGTGCAGTCCTGGGGTGACTCTGGAACGTTCCGGGGAGCGCCGTAGCTAGCGGGATGTATGTCGCAGTCCCTCCGTCGGTGTCCACGCGTGCTCTCAGGCCGGCCGAGACAAGGAAGTAGGTGGCACGACGCGTGTAAGGGTAAAGTTGCACCCTGGAATTACATCAATCTTGCTTAGGGCCAGGAATTTAACGTCCGGCCGGTATGACCCCCAACGATGTCGCCAAGCTAGCAGCAAGGGAGCGAAAAGTAGCTGGTGGGTATGCATACTCAGAACGGAGTTACAAGAACACAAAGGAATGTGCGGAAGCAAGCTTGCAAACTTATAGCCCTTTTAGAAAATTAATTTGTAACACGATAATTAAAATAGGGCATTCTCATTACATTTAAATTACTTCGTAGGGCACAAAATGCACAAAAAAAACTAAAATACTAAGATAGGGCAAATGTATGGGACGCCATTTTATAACGGTACTTTACCGTTACGGAAAGCACATACGTGTACATGGCAATTTAATTACACAGACCTTAATAGGAATTTAAGCATGTAGGAACTCACTAAAACATAATTGGAAGCGAATTAGCAATGATAACTAGCACTTCTTAAAATCTAGATATATAACGTTTCAACACTTACCCTTACGGGGTGCAAGACGATATGTAGCGTTACGGGTACGAAGACGCCATTATATTAAAAATCAGGACTTCACTGCGGTTACAATTGAGATTTTCCCTTTATTTAAATTAAATAAAATTTGTTAGTGTGCAGCGCGTATGACGACACGAGCCTCCCCGTGAACGCGACTGCACACGTCCTCTGCTTAAGACGTCTGGACTGGGACTGGCGACTCGCGGGGCGAGGCGCAAATCCAAGCCAGTAGGAGAATCCCATACGTAAAAAAACTGCTGACGCGGTTGCTTTCCGCGCCAGTACAGTCGTGCGCACAATCGCGTATGCGCTTTTAGAGTTTTATAGCGAAATCTATTACTTATTTCTTTTTAAATCGTGAATGATAACGTGCAACGTTACAAGTGGTCAATAAAATTGTGAACTATCATCATCATTTCAGCCGAAAAGACGAAAGACGTTCCCTGCTGGACATAGGCTTCACTCAATTATTGCCACAATGACCGGTCCTGCGCCACCCGCATCCAGCGGACTCCCGCGACCTTACTAGATCATCAATCTACTTGCCCATTGCCAGTTCAGTTTAGCAATTTGGAGGGTTGTATCGGCAACTTTAGTTTCGTTGCGGGTGGCTTCAATTCGGATACGATCTCGCAGAGAGACTACTAGCATAGTCTTCTCCGATTACCCTTTGTGTAAATTTTCAAACTGCACAGGGTATTACATCGCCCACTGAAAACCCTGAACGGGGTGATTTAGTAGGCTATGCTGATCAAGGTTTAGTAAGGGGCTAATCACAAAATCTAAAAAAAAGTATTTTTCATACAATTTAATCGATTGATAAAGACATTTTGTGTGAAAGAACCAAATTTTTTTTGGAGATCTGGGTTAGCTCCATAGTAAAAGTTGTTCAGTATAACCTACCAAATCACCCCGTTCAAGGTTTTCAGTAAGTTCCCTGTATGACGAAGGCCATTTTATTGTTAAAAAGTTTCACTGGTTTTGAAGGAAAGCCGAATGAGCGAAATTGAATAACATGCGGAGTAGGTGACTAGCGAGGAGCAAAGCTTATCGTGCATTTTTAAACACGTTTCGTACAATTTTAGTTCGTCTTCAATTAATTCCTTCACTTTTAACAACTCTTCAATTATTCAGTACCTTCCCAATTCACTTCGATATTTCACTTTAATACACCTCCAAAACATACGTCACGGTGACCTGTGCGAACATTGAAAATATTATGTTGATATTAATTTCATGCCAGCTTGAAAACGTTGAAACCGGGTATGTTCAGCACGCAAATGATAGTATCATAGAATGAAACTGTCACGGTGGTTAAACTTGGTAAAACTTTAAAGCCACAAAAATCTATCATTATAAATTAAAAAAATAGTCTTATATGAGAATGCAAATTCTTCGGGGTCTAAGAAAATCGTATTATGACGGAATTGAGTGGCGTCGTTTGAAGTTGTCAGAGAAAATGTCAACGTTAAAATACCACTAGAACATACTACACATACTAATAATGGAACTCCATAAGTCATTAATTTGCGCTATCAAAACATTGATTTAGTTATTTATGTAGCGAACATCCTATATATGTATAGGCAGTGCATGCATATTCCATATCTGTTAGCTCAGCTTACCTATTAAATTTATACGTTTAGCACTTTAAGTAAGTCTCTTAAATTATGAATCAAAGCGTTCCAAATTCACTGAATCATCATCATTATCTGCAATAAAGCAAATATATATTTTACAGAAGATAGTCGTTTGGCGAGCGGTAAAGCACCCTCGCCAAACGACTCATTTTGTGCAGATTTTATCCAGCGTTCCAATCTTATTGTCATCTAATTTGCTCATGAAACATTTTAACATACCAGGTCAAATCAAATTGACAATTCCGAAGTTCCAACTGGCCTATTCAGTGTCGTACATTGTAATTAAACAGCGACCAAACGAGCCCGGAGCTCTTACATTACGCCATCCACGGTGACAATTACTTCGTTAAATCTATGCGGGGAAATTGGACGCCATTACGGTAATTCGGCAGATTGAAGGGTTTATGCAACACGTACGAAGCTACTAATTAAATTATTACCTAAGAATTGACGCGTGACTTTAGTTGAATCACAGTGGCATTTGATTGAAGTATGCGTCCCCTGACAAAGGAAATTCAAATTACTAGTAGTGTGTTAATAATGTGGTATTATTGGTATTATAGCATAGTCTGTTCACTTTATAACGTTAAAAAGGTGTTTTATGAATAATTTACTTGAAAAGTAAATCTCTAGTAAATATCTGTAAGAGATTTCTTAATACTTGACCCAAAATATTTTAGAACTTCAATATAAGAGCCCCAAAATAATTGTCAATTTCGCTGTAAAATTATTAGAATGATTAAATTGTTTCACGTACATTTTAAGTTATTCGTGTTTAAGGCAGTGCTGTATTAATAAACATCATTATGATTACATACAATGAACAGCAATTTATGAATTAAAAAAAAGACTACATATATTATTATTATTTACGTAAGGTAAAACTACCCCACTATAGTCCAAAAGCTCCCAACTGTGGTCCAAAACTAAGTCAAATATCTTCGAATTAGTGTAATTATTATATTATTGACGCAGTTGTTACACGAAGTCTCCTCATTAATGATTAAAAAACTTAGATAAAACCAAAATAATTTCCATTGGTGCTTAATTACGAATTGAACGTGTGGACCATAGTTGTAGTACTGGACTATAGTTGAATGCTTTTACGCTACCTACTTTTTAGATACCTAATAAATTAATAATTAATTACTATATCATAGTTAAGATTTACCAAATTTTTGTGCATTGAGAACCATTTCATACCATGACAAAGATTGAAAACGAAACATTTCTTCAGTTATACTCCAAATTTCAGCAAGATTTCACGCTACCTCAGATTTCATACACAATAATCAGCGCAGTTCCTCAATTGCTGCGTTTTGCCGCTGTCGGCGGAACTATAGGAATTTCCGTGGAACTCGGTTGGAATTGTATTACATGTAGATCGGGTTGCATGCCGTAGTCGATTGTGCCGCAGACTGTCGTTTGAATCGTCTTACGCGAAAATTCACAACATGACAAGATTAGGCGCATTCAGAGATCTAAATCTGGTTTTGTTTTGCGTTTGATTCAACTCTATGCTGCTGACACCTATTCAGGTGAAAATGAGAAAATGTTGTATAAATAAGCATATGCAACAACTGCTCAACTGCTCATCAAATGGGCATTATAATCCCTACTCTGTCCACTTCTCAATATTAAACGGTTTTTATGGGCACGTGGTCAAGATGGCTTCCAATTGTCATTAATTTTATCACAAAACAGTGTGGTATGAAGTAGCAATAAAGTCTTGAATCCTATAATAAAATGACTTACCGAAGAAGTGTATAATTCAGTGTGTCAATAACATACCCTACCGGCTAAGATACCTAGTATTTATGTATCTTCGATGATCTGTTTGTCGGTAATACGTTGTTTCCATTACTGGAATATGCACGGTGAATAGAACAAACGATCAAAATATATGTTTCTTTTATACCAAAAAAAAAAAAGATTTCGACGAATTGTAAACCTCCTCCTTTTTGAAGTCGGTTAAAAAGTGTATCTGCTGAGAGCTGTCAGGTGGACTTCGTATAACTTGCTACAATATTATATTTACAGAAAACAGGAACATCTTTCTTCATTAACTGACTTTTCAACAATAACCAAGAAGAAAAAAATTTGTTATTCCAATCACTGCTGAAATAAATTGACTTTATGTTTAATATTTCCTTGAACCATACCAAAGTAAAAAAAAAAAACAATGGGTATACCCATTTCTGTTAAATTTTGTAGCCTGTGACAGTCTAAGTACTAGAATGTATCATGGAAATCCGATGTCTCTTAATATCTAAGATATTATGAAGTATTCGTTGTAGTAACTAGTAAGTATTTTGTTCCCAGCGTTGGGACTACGCAAAATAGGCACGTTGATGTCGAGTTGCAAAAATATGGCCAGAATACCATACTTAGTATTTTTTTGCAAAATTCATATAATTTACAACAAAAAATTTAAATTCGGGCCATCGGGTGTCATCTCTGACAAAAAAGAGAACATCTCCACTCAGAGTCGTTTCTGGTGCAAAGGCTGTCCATGCCTATACAACGCGGAAACGCGAGTGTTATGGACACTTTTGCATCGGGAGCGACGATGGGCGGTTTACTTACTTAGTACATTATTTTTTACTTTCATTGTTTTTCAGTTCGTTTAAGTATAAATTAATTTTGATATTTTTAGAATTGTACAAAAGACGCTACTCCTTTCCAGGTAACGTTAAGTAGAATTTTCACAAAATTTCTATCACTTCTCTATCGTTGCATCGAGAACGACTCTGAATATCGTTGTTATAGCAGCTGACCTAAACAGTATTCTCAGTTGAATCAGTTCCAAGTAACGGATGTAAGCTGTAGCCAGTGTCACTATAAATCGGAGCCTACTCGAGTTTACGGCCGAATCGATGCGTAAACTAGTTGGGACCTTGTGTCGTTGTCAGATGGTAAGTAACAAATTTACCTCGCTTGTGGTATCAAACAAAAATAAGTGTGAACATTGAAATTTAAACAATAGGATTGACAAAAGTCTTTTCAAAATATTTTATAAAAAAATATGCCAACATTTTTCTAAAATTTTTTTTTAGTATACAGACGATAAAAAATGCTAATTAATAATGTTCTATACAATAGGCATAGTTATGTCATTTTTATTTAATTTGTATGAAATGCAATAAACCGTTGCCTAAATCTAAATCGTTCGCTAAACCTTTTTATATGAATGGTTTTATAGTGCTGAATTATGTTAATCAGTCTATCAATCATAGTTCTGCACTCGTCTTTATACGGAGGCGGTAAGACGACCTTCAGGTCGTTTGACCGAACTAGGCACATGCGTATTAATTTGAAAAGGAATCCTCAGTGGCAACCTCCCTTCACAATAGTAAACACTAAGTAAGGCCTGAATAGTGAGCGTCCAGCGGTTCAGCGATCATCCAAGGGGGTTAAGCGGTGTGCACTCAGTACACGTATGTAACGCTTTTATTTCGAGCGTCCAGCGTGAGCGTTCGCGGCGGGCATGACGTGACGACACGCCCTTAGTCTATGAAGAATATGGCGAGATGACCTTCAAGGTTCTGACCGAACAAGCCACAGTTTAACTTTCTTGGACAGGAATGAATGAGAAGCAGGATTTCGTTCAATTTGGAACCATTTTTAACACAGCAGTGTAATAGTAGCACTTACTGAACATGACCT